>JAMKQA010003487.1:0-20471 GCA_024699735.1 Posidonia australis
CATTACATCTTGCCTTCTTTGGTGTTTTCTTGGTTTTCCTCGTCTTTCCATTAAAAGACTAGGTGGCGACTCCTTTCCTTATCCTTTTGTCTTCCCTTTGGTGTTTCCGAGTCTTGTCTCTCCTTCTGGATTCACCATTTTCGCCGAGACTGTATCGGACCTCCCAGTGTGTTCCCGCACACCGGAGTCAGGTTTTGGTGAACCGCGCCCCAATGGTTCCACCGGCATGGTCACAGATATCACAGGCGAGAGAGAATGCCTTAATCCCATCCGTCTTGATACGACCTGATACCATCCGTCCGGATTGGATCTCACAGGCGGGAGAGAATGCCTTAATCCCTCCGTCCTGACTGGACCTGATACCATCCATCCGGATTGGATCACAGGCGAGAGAGAATGCCTTAATCCCATCCGTCTGGATAGGAACCGATCCCACCCATCCAGATTGGATCTCATAGGCAAGAGAGAATGCCATAATCCCATTCATTTGGATAGGAACCGATCCCATCCATCCGGACAGGATCTCACAAGCGAAAGAGAAGGCCTTAATCTCATCCGTCTGGATAGGACCCGATCCCATCCATCCGGATTGGATCTCACAGGCGAGAGGGAATGCCTTAATCCCATCCGTCCGAATTGGATCTGATCCCATCCATCTGGATAGGATCTCACAGGCGGGAGAGAATGCCTCAATCCCATTCGTCTGGATAGGACCCTATCCCATCCGTCGGGATTGGATCTTACAGGCGGGAGAGATTGCCTTAATCCCATCCTTCCGGATAGCACCTGATCCCATCCGTTCGGATTGGATCTCACAGGCGGGAGAGAATGCCTTAATCCCATCCGTCTGGATAGGACCCGATCCCATCCGTCTGGATTGGATCTCATAGGCGAGAGAGAATGCCTTAATCCCATCCGTCAGGATAGGACCCGAACCCATCCGTCCGGATAGGATCTCACGGGCGAGAGAGAATGCCCTAATCCCACCCGTCTGGATAGGACCTGATCCCATCCGTCCGGATTTGTTCTCACAGGTGGGAGAGAATGCCTTAATCCCATCCGTCCGGATAGGACCAGATCCAATCCATCCGGATTGGATCTCACAGGCGTGAGAGAATGCCTTAATCACATCCGTCTGGATAGGACCCGATCCCATCCGTCCGGATTGGATCTCACAGGCGGGAGAGAATGCCTTAATCCCATCCGTCTAGATAGGACCTGATCCCATCCGTCCGGATTGGATCTCACGGGCGAGAGAGAATGCCTTAATCCTATCCATCCGGATTGGATCTCACAGGCGAGAGAGAATGCCTTAATCCCATCCTTTTGGATAGGACCCAATCCCATCCGTCCGGATTGGATCTCACAGGCGAGAGAGAAGGCCTTAATCCCATCCGTTCGGATTGGATCTCACAGGCGAGAGAGAAGGCCTTAATCTCATCCGTCTGGATAGGACCCGATCCCATCCGTCCGGATTGGATCTCACAGGCGAGTGGGAATGCCTTAATCCCATCTGTCCGGATTGGATCTGATCCCATCCTCCTGGATTGGATCTCACTGGCGGGAGAGAATGCCTTAATCCCATCCGTTTGGATAGGACCCTATCCCATCCGTCCGGATTGGATCTCACAGGCAGGAGTGATTGCCTTAATCCCATCCTTCTGAATTGGACCTGATCCCATCCGTCCGGATTGGATCTCACAAGCGGGAGAGAATGGCTTAATCCCATCCGTTAGGATAGGACCCGATCCCATCCGTCCAGATTGGATCTCACAGGCGAGAGAGAAGGTGCCTTAATCCTACCCGTCAAGATAGAACCTGATCCCATCCGTCCGGATAGGATCTGACAGGCGAGAAAGAATGCCTTAATCCCATCCGTTTGGATAGGACCCGTTCCCATCCGTCCGGATTGGATCTCCCAGGCGAGAGAGAGTGCCATAATCCCATCCGTCTGGATAGGACCCGATCCCATCCGTCCGGATTGGATCTCACAGGCGGGAGTGAATGCCTTAATCCCATCCATCCGGATAGGACCCGATCCCATCCGTCCAGATTGGATCACACAGGCGGGAGAGAATGCCTTAATCACATCCGTCTGGATAAGACCTGATCCCATCCTTTCGGATTGGATCTCACAGGTGAGAGAGAAGGTTGCCTTAATCCCATCCGTCTAGATTGGATCTCACAGGCGAGAGAGAATGCCTTAATCCCATCCGTCTGGGTAGGACCCGATCCCATCCGTCTGAATTGGATCTCATAGGCAAGAGAGAATGCCTCAATCCCATCCGTCTAGATAGGACCCTATCCCATCCATCCGGATTGGATCTCACAAGCGAGAGAGAGTGCCTTGATTTCATCCGTCAGGAAAGGACCCGATCCCATCCCTCCGGATTGGATCTGACAGGTGAGAGAGAATGCTTTAAACCCATCCGTCTGGATAGGACCTGATCCCATCCGTTCGGATTGGATCTCCCATGCGGGAGAGAGTGCCTTAAGCCCATCCGTTTGGATAGGACCCGATCCCATACGTCCAGATTGGATCTCACAGGCGGGAGTGATTGCCTTAATCCCATCCATCCGGATAGGACCTGATCCCATCCGTCTGGATTGGATCTCATAGGCGGGAGAGAATGCCTTAATCCCATCCGTCCGGATATGACCTGATCCCATCCTTCCGGATTGTATCTCACAGGCGGGTGAGACTGCTTTAATCCCATCCGATTGGATAGGACCAGATCCCATCCGTCCGGATTGGATCTCACTGGCGTGAGAGAAGGTGCCTTAATCCCATCTTTCCGGATTGGATCTCACAGGCGAGAGAGAAGGTGCCTTAATCCCATCCGTCCGGGTAGGATCTTACAGGCGAGAGAGAATGAATTAATCCCATCCGTCATGATATGACCCTACCCATCCGTACGAATTGGATCTCACAGGCGAGGAAGAATGCCTTAATCCCATCCATCTGGATAGGACCCTATCCCATCCGTCCGGATTGGATCTCATAAGCGAGAGAGAATGATTTAATCCCATCCATTTGGATAGGACCCGATCCCATCCGTCTGGATTGGACCTCACAGGCGAGAGAAAATGCCTTCAACCCATCCATCTGGATAGGACCCGATCCCATCTGTCCAGATTGGATCTCACAGGCGAGAGAGAATGCCTTAATCCCATCCGTCTTGATACGAACCGATACCATCCGTCCGGATTGGATCTCATAGGCGGGAGAGAATGCCTTAATCCCTCCGTCCTGATTGGACCTAATACCATCCGTCCGGATTCGATCTCACAGGCGAGAGAGAATGCCATATTCCCATCCGTCCCGATAAGACCAGATCCCATCCGTCCGGATTCGATCTCACAGGCGGGAGAGAATGCCATAATCCCATCCATCTGGATAGGACGTGATCCCATCCGTCCGGATTGGATCTCACAGGCGAGAGACAATGCCAAAATCCCATTCGTCTGGATAGGAACCGATCTCATCCGTCAGGATTGGATCTCACAAGTGAGAGAGATGGCCCTCATCCCATCTGTCCGAATAGGACCTGATCCCATCTGTCCGGATTGGATCTCACAGGCGGGAGAGAATGCCTTAACCCCATCCGTATGGATAGGACCCGATCCCATCCGACCGGATTGGATCTCACAGGCGGGAGAGAATGCCTTAATCCCATCAGTCTGGATAGGACCCGAACCCATCCGTCCGGATTGGTTCTCACAGGCGAGAGAGAATGCCCAAATCCCACCCGTCCGGATAGGATCTGATCCCATCCGTTCGGATTGGATTTCACAAGCGAGAGAGAATGCCTTAATCCCATCCTTCTGGATAGGGCCCGATCCCATCCGTCCAGATTGGATCTCACAGGCGAGAGTGAATGCCATAATCCCATCCGTCCGGATCGGACCTGATCCCATCTGTCTAGATAGGACCCTATCCCATCAGTCCGGATTGGATCTCGAAGGAGAGAGAGAATTCCATAATCCCATTTATCTGGATAGGACCCTATCCCATCCGTCCAGATTGGATCTCACGGGCGAGAGAGAATGCCTTAATCCCATCCGTCCGGATAAGATCTCACAGGCGAGAGAGAATGCCTTAATCCCATCCTTCTGGATAGGACCCAATCCCTTCCGTCCGGATTGGTTCTCACAGGCGAGATAGAAGGCCTTAATACCATCCGTCTGGATTGGATCTCACAAGCGAGAGAGAAGGCCTTAATCTCATCCGTCAGGATAGGACCCGATCCCATCCATACGGATTGGATCTCACAGGCGAGAGGGAATGCCTTAATCCCATCCGTTTGAATTGGATATGATCCCATCCATCTGGATTGGATCTCACAGGCGGGAGAGAATGCCTTAATCCCATCCGTTTGGAAAGGACCCTATCCCATCCGTCTGGATTGGATCTCACAGGCGGGAGAGATTGCCTTAATCCCATCCTTCCGGATAGGACCTGATCCCATCCGTCCGGATTGGATCTCACATGCGGGAGAGAATGTCATAATCCCATCCGTCTGGACAGGACCTGATCCCATCCGTCCGGATTGGATCTCACAGGCGAGAGAGAATGCCATAATCCCATTCGTCTGGATAGGAACCAATCCCATCCGTCCGTATTGGATCTAACAAGTGAGAGAGATAGCCTTCATCCCATCCATCACGATAGGACCTGATCCCATCCGTCCGGATAGAATCTCACTGGCGGGAGAGAATGCCGTAATCCCATCCGTCTGGATAGGACCCGATCCCTTCCGTCCGGATTGGATCTGACAGGCGAGAGAGAATGCCTTAATCCCATCCGTCTGGATAGGACCCGAACCCATCCGTCCAGATTGGATCTCACGGACGAGAGAGAATGCCTTAATCCCACCCGTCCGGATAGGACCTGATCCCATCCTTCCGGATTGGATTTCACGGGCGAGAGAGAATGCCTTAATCCCATCCTTCGGGAGAGGGCCCGATCCCATCCGTCCAGATTGGATCTCACAGGCGAGAGTGATTGCCTTAATCCCATCCATCCGGATCGGACCTGATCCCATCCGTCCAGATAGGACCCTATCCCATCCGTCCAGAATGGATCTCAAAGACGAGAGAGAATGCCATAATCCCATTTGTCTGGATAGGACCCTATCCCATCCGTCCAGATATGAACCGATCCAATCCGTCCGGATTGGATCTCACAGGCGAGAGAGAATGCCTTAATCCCATCCGTCCGGATAGGACCAGATCCCATCCATCTGGATTGGATCTCACTAGCGAGAGAGAATGCCTTAATCCCATCCTTCTGGATAGGACCCAATCCCATCCGTCCGGATTGGATCTCACAGGCGAGAGAGAAGGCCTTAATCTCATCCGTCTGGATAGGACCCGATCCCCTCCATCTGGATTGGATCTCACAGGCGAGAGGGAATGCCTTAATCCCTACCGTCCGAATTGGATCCGATCCCATCCGTCTGGATTGGACCTCACAGGCGGGAGAGAATGCCTTAATCTCATCCGTCCGGATTGGATCTCACAGGCGGGAGAGATTGCCTTAATCCCATCCTTCCGGATAGGACCTGATCCCATCCGTCCGGATTGGATCTCACAGGCGGGAGAGAATGCCATAATCCCATCCGTCTGGATAGGACCTGATCCGATCCGTCCGGATTGGATCTCACTGGCGAGAGAGAATGCCATAATACAATTCGTCTAGATAGGAATCGATCCCATCCGTCATGATTGGATCTCACAAATGAGAGAGATGGCCTTCATCCCATCCGTCCGGATAGGACCCGATCACATCCGTCCGGATTGGATTTCATAGGCGGGAGAGAATGCCTTAATTCCTTCCGTCTGGATAGGACCCGATCCATTCCGTCCGGATTGGATCTCATAGGCGAGAGAGAATACCTTAATCCCATCCGTCTGGATAGGACCCGAACCCATCCGTCCGGATTGCATCTCACTGACGAGAGAGAATGCCCAATTCCCACCCGTCCGGATAGGACTTGATCCCATCCGTCCGGATAGGATTTCACAGGCGATAGAGAATGCTTAATCCCATCCTTCTGGATAGGGCCCGATCCCATCTGTCCAGATTGGATCTCACAGGCGAGAGTGAATGCCATAATCCCATCCATCCGGATCGGACCTGATCCCATCCGTCCAGATAGGACCCTACCCCATCCATCCAGATTGGATCGCAAAGGCGAGAGAGAATGCCATAATCCCACTTGTCTAGATAGGACCCGATCCCATCCGTCCAGATAGGACCCGATACAATCCGTCTGGATTGGATCTCGCAGGCGAGAGAGAATGCCTTAATCCCATCCGTCCAGATCGGACCAGATCCCATCCATCTGGATTGGATCTCACAGGCGAGAGAGAATGCCTTCATCCCATCCGTCTGGATAGGACCCGATCTCATCTGTCCGGATTGGATCTCACAGGTGGGAGAGAATGCCTAAATCCCATCCGTCTAGATAGGACCCGATCCCATTCGTCCGGATTGGATCTCACGGGCGAGAGAGAATGCCTTAATCCCATCTGTCCGGATAGGATCTCAGAGGCGAGAGAGAATGCCTTAATCCCATCCTTCTAGATAGGACCCAATCCTATCCGTCCGGATTGGATCTCACAGGCGAGAGAGAAGGCCTTAATCCCATCCGTCCGGATTGGACCTCATAGGCGAGAGAGAAGGCCTTAATCTCATCCATCTGGATAGGACCCGATCCCATCCGTCCGGATTGGATCTCACAGGCGAGAGGGAATGCCTTAATCCCCGTCCGGATTGGATCTGATCCCATCCGTCTGGATTGGATCTGATCCCATCCGTCTGGATTGGATCTCACTGGCGGGAGAGAATGCCTTAATCCCATCCGTCAGGATAGGACCCTATCCTATCCGTCCGGATTGGATCTCACAGGCGGGAGAGATTGCCTTAATCCCATCCTTCCGGATAGGACCTGATCCCATCCGTCCGGATTGGATCTCACAGGCGAGAGAGAATGCCTTCATCCCATCCGTCTGGATAGGACCCGATCCCATCCGTCCGGATTGGATCTCACAGGCGTTAAAGAATGCCTTAATCCCATCCGTCCGGATAGGACCTGATCCCATCCGTCTGGATTGGCTCTCACAGGTGAGGGAGAATGCCCTAATCCCACCCTTCCGGATAGGAGCAGATCCCATCCGTCCGCATTGGATCTCACAGGCGAGAGTGAATGCCATAATCCCATCCGTCTAGATTGGACCCGATCCCATCCATCCAGATTGGATCTCACAGGCGAGAGAGAATGCCTTTATCCCATCTGTCCGGATTGGACCTGATCCCATCAGTCCAGAAAAGACCTGATCACATCCGTCCGCATTGGATCTCATAGGTGAGGTAGAATGCCTTAATCCCTTCCATTTGGATAGGACCCGATCCCATCCTACCGGATTGGATCTCACTTGCGAGAGAGAATGCCATAATCCCATCCGTCCAAATTGGATCACACAAGCGGGAGAGAATGCCTTAATCCCATCGGTCTGGATAGGACTCAATCCCATCCATCCGGAATGGATCTCACAGGCAAGAGAGAACGCCTTAATCCCATCCGTTTGGATAGGACCCGATCCCATCCGTTCGGATAGGATCTCACAGGAGAGAGAAAATGCCATAATCCCATCCATCTTGAAAGGACCCGATCCCATCCATCCGGATTGGATCTCACCGGTGAGAGAGAAGGCCTTAATCCCATCCTTCTGGATTGGACCCGATCCCGTCCGTTCGGAATGGATCTCACAGGCGAGAGAGAAGGCCTTAATCCCATCCGTCCGGATTGAACCCGATCCCAACCGTCCGGATTGGATCTCACAGGCAAGAGAGAATGCCTTGATCCCATCTGTCAGGATAGGACCCGATCCCATCCCTCTGGATTGGATATCACAGGCGAGAGAGAATGCCTTCATCCCATCCGTCCGGATAGGACCAGATCCCATCCATCCGGATTGGATCTCACTAGCAAGAGAGAATGCCTTAATCCCATCCATCTGGATAGGACCCGAACCCATCCGTCCGGATTGGATCTCACAGGCGAGAGAGAATGCCCAAATCCCACCCATCCGGATAGGACCTGATCCCATTCGTCCAGATTGGATTTCACAGGCGAGAGAGAATGGCTTAATCCCATCCTTCTAGATAGGGCCCGATCCCATCCGTCCAGATTGGATCTCACAGGCGAGAGTGAATGCCTTAATCCCATCCATCCGGATCGGACCTGATCCCATCTGTCCAGATAGGACCCTATCCCATCCGTCCAGATTGAATCTCAAAGGCGAGAGAGAATGCCATAATTCCATTTGTCTAGATAGGACCCTATCCCATCCGTCCGGATAGGACCCGATCCAATCCATCCGGATTGGATCTTACAGGCGAGAGAGAATGCCTCAATCCCATCCGTAAGGATAGGACCAGATCCCATCCATCCGGATTGGATCTCACAGGCGAGAGAGAATGCCTAAATCCCATCCGTCTGGATAGGACCCGATCCCATCTGTCCAGATTGGATCTCACAGGCGGGAGAGAATGCCTAAATCCCATCCGTCTAGATAGGACCCGATTCCATCCGTCCGGATTGGATCTCATGGGCGAGAGAGAATGCCTTAATCCCATCCGTCCGGATAGGATCTCACAGGCGAGAGAGAATGCCATAATCCCATCCTTCTGGATAGGACCCAATCCCATCCTTCCGGATTGGATCTCACAGGCGAGAGAGAATGCCTTGATCCCATCTGTCAGGATAGGACCCGATCCCATCCCTCCGGATTGGATCTCACAGGCGAGAGAGAATGCCTTAATCCCATCCGTCGGGATAGGACTCGATCCCATCCGTCCGGAATGGATCTCACAGGCGAGAGAGAATGCCTCAATCCCATTAGTCCGGATAGGACCTGATCCCATCCGTCCCGATTGGATCTCACAGGCAAGAGAGAATGCCTAAATCCCATCCGTCAGGATGGTTCCCGATCCCATTCGTCTAGATTGGATCTCACTGGCGAGAGAGAAGGTGCCTTAATCCCATCCGTCCGGATAGGACCTGATCCCATCCGTCTGGATTGGATCTCATCGGCGAGAGAGAATGTCTTAATCCCATCCATCAGGACAGGACCTGATCCCATCCGTCCGAATTGGATCTCACAGGCGAGAGAGAATGCCTTAAACCCATCCGTCTGGATAGGACCCGATTCCATCCGTCCGGATTGGATCTCATGGGCGAGAGAGAATGCCTTAATCCCATCCGTCCGGATAGGATCTCACAGGCGAGAGAGAATGCCTTAATCCCATCCATCTGGATAGGACCGGATCCCATCCGTCCGGATTGGATCTGACAGGCGAGAGGGAATGCCGTAATCCCATCCGTCTGGATAGGACCTGGTCCCATCCATCCGGATTGGATCTCACACGCGAGAGAGAAGGCCTTAATCTCATCCGTCCCGATAGTACCCGATCCCATCCGTCAGGATTGTATCTCACAGGCAAGAGTGAATGTCTTAATCCCATCCATCTGGATAGGACCCGATCCCATCCGTCTGGAATGAATCTCACAGGCGGGAGAGAATGCCTCAAACCCATCAGTCCGGATAGGACCTGATCCCATCCGTCCAGATTGGATCTCATAGGCAGGAGAGAATGCCTAAATCCCATCCATTTGGATGGGACCCGATCCCATCCATTTGGATGGGTCCCGATCCCCTCCATTTGGATTGGATCGCACTAGTGAGACAGAAGGTGCCTTAATCCCATCCGACCAGATAGGACCTGATCCCATCCGTCTGGATAGGATCTCACTGGCGAGAGAGAATGTCTTAATCCCATCCGTCTGGATAGGACCTGATCCCATCCGTCCGGATTGGATCTCACAGGCGAGAGAGAATGCCTTATTCCCATCTGTCTGGATAGGATCGGATCCCATCCGTCCGGATTGGATCTGACAGGCGAGTGGGAATGCCGTAATCCCATCCGTCTGGATAGGACCTGATCCCATCCGTCTGGATTGGATCTCACATGCGAGAGAGAAGGCCTTAATCCCATCCGTATCGATAGGACCCGATCCCATCCGTCAGGATTGGATCTCACAGGCAAGAGTGAATGCCTTAATCCCATCCATCTGGATAGGGCCCGATCCCATCCGTTCGGAATGAATCCCACAGGCAGGAGAGAATGCCTCAATCCCATCAGTCCGGATAGGCCCTGACCCTATCCGTCCGGATTGGATCTCACAGGCGAGAGAGAATGCCTGAGTCCCTTCCGTCTGGATAGGACCAGATCCCATCCATCCGGATTGGATCTGACAGGCGAGAGGGAATGCTGAAGTTCCATCCGTCTGGATTGGACCCGATCCCATCCATCCGGATTGTATCTCACAGGCGAGAGAGAAGGCCTTAATCCCATCTGTCTCAATAGGACCCGATCCCATCTGTCAGGATTGGATCTCACAAGCAAGAGTGAATGCCTTAATCTCATCCGTCTAGATAGGACCCGATCCCATCAATCCGGATAGGATCTCACAGGCGAGTGAGAGTGCCCTAATCCCATCTGTTTGGATACGACCCCATCCCATCCGTCCGGATATGATCTCACAGGCGAGAGAGAGTGCCTTAATCTCATCCGTTTGGATAGGACCCGATCTCATCTGTCCGGATTGGATCTCACAAGCGGGTGTGAATGTCTTTATCCCATCCGTCCGAATAGGACCCGATCCCATCCGTCATGAATGGATCTCACAGGCGGGAGAGAATGCTTAATCCCTTCCGTTTGAATAGGACCTGATCCCATTAGTCCGGATTGGATCTCACGGGCGGGAGAGAAGGCCTTAATCCCATCCGTCTGGATAGGACCCGATCCCATCCATCCGGATTGGATCTCATAGGCGATAGAGAAGCTGCCATAATCTCATCCATCCAGATAGGACCTGATCCCATCTGTCCAGATAGGATCTCACAAGCGAGAAAGAATGCCTTAATCCCAACCGTCTAGATAGCACCCGATCCCATCCATATGGATAGGATCTCCCAGGCGAGAGAGAGTGCCATAACCCCATCCGTCCGGATAGGACCCGATCCCATCCGTCCGGATTGGATCTCACAGGCTAGAGAGAATGCCTTAATCCCATCCGTCTGGATAGGACCCGATCCCATCTGTCAGGATTGGATCTCATAGGCGAGAGAGAAGGTGCCTTAATCCCATCCATCCAGAAAGGACGGGATCCCATCTGTCCGGATAGGATCTCACAGGTGAGAGAGAATGCCTTAATCCCATCCGTTTGGATAGGTCCCGATCCCATCCGTCCGAATTGGATCACACAGGCGAGAGAGAATTCCTTAATCCCATCCGTCTGGATAGGACCTGATCCCATTCGTCCGGTTTGGATCTGACAGGCGAGAGAGAATGCCTTAATACCATCCATCCGGATAGGACCCGATCCCATCCGTCCTGATTGGATCTCATAGGTGAGAGAGAAGGCTTTAATCCCATTCGTCTGGATAGGACCAGATCCCATCCGTACGGATTGGATCTCACTGGTGAGAGAGAATGCGTTAATCCCATCCGCTTGGATAGGACCCGATCCCATCCGTCCAGATTAGATCTGACAGGCGAGAGAGAATGCCTTAATCCAATCTGTCTGGACAGGACTCGAACCCATCTGTCCAGATTGGATCTCACTGGCGAGAGAGAATGCCTTAATCCCATCCGTCCGGATAGGACCTGATCCCATTCGTCCGGACTGGATCTCACAGGCGAGAGAGAATGCCATAATCCCATCCGTCTGGATAGGACCTGATCCCATTCGTCCGGATTGGATCTGACAGGCGAGAGAGAATGCCTTAATCCCATCCATCTGGATAGGACCCGATCCCATCTGTTTGGATTGGATCTCACAGGCGAGGGTGAATGCCTTAATCCCATCCGTCTGGATAGGACCCGATCCCATCCGTCCGGATTGGGTCTCACAGGCGGGAGAGAATGCCTTAATCCCATCCATCCGGATAAGATTTGATCCCATCCATCCGGATCAGATCTCACCGGTGGGAGAGATTGCCTTAATCCCATCCGTCTGGATAGGACCCGATCCCAACCGTCCGGATTGGATCTCACAGGCGAGAGAGAAGGTGCCTTAATCTCATCCGTCTGGGTAAGACCTGATCCCATCCGTCCGGATTGGATCTCACAAGCGAGAGAGAATGCCTTTATCCCATCTGTTTGGATAGGACCCGATCCCATCCGTTCGGTTAGGATCTCCCAGGCGAGAGAGAGTGCCTTAATCCCATCCGTCTGGCTAGGAACCGATCCCATCCGTCTGGATTGGATCTCATGAGCGGGAGTGAATGCCTAAATCCCATCCATCCGGATAGGACCCGATCCCATTCGTCCGGATTGGATCTCACATTCGGGAAAGAACGCCTTAATCGCATCCATCCGGATAAGACCTGATCCCATCCGTCCGGATTGAATCTCATAGGCGGGAGAGAATGCCTTAATCCCATCCGTCTTGATAGGACCCGATCCCATCCATCCGGATTGGATCTCATAGACGAGAGAGAAGGTGCCTTAATCCCATCCGTCCGGAGAGGACCAGATCCCAACCGTCCGGATAGGATCTCATAGGTGAGAGAGAATGCCTTAATCCCATCTGTCTGGATAGGTCCCGATCCCATTCGTTTGAATTGGATCTCGCAGGCGAGAGAGAATGCCTTAATCCCATCCATCTGGATTGGACCTGATCCCATTCGTCTGATTTAGATCTGACAGGCAGGAGAGAATGCCTTAATCCCATCCGTCCGGATTGGATCTCACAGGCGAGAGAGAAGGCCTTAATCCCATCCGTCTCGATAGGACCCGATCCCATCCGTCAGGATTGGATCTCACAGGCAAGAGTGAATGCCTTAATCCCATCCATCTGGATAGGGCCCGATCCCATCCGTTCGTAATGAATCCCACAGGCGGGAGAGAATGCCTCAATCCCATCAGTCCGGATAGGCCCTGACCCCATCCGTCCGAATTGGATCTCACAGGCGAGGGAGAATGCCTTATTCCCATCTGTCTGGATAGGACAAGATCCCATCCATCCGGATTGGATCTAACAGGCGAGAGGGAATGCTGTAATCCCATCCGTCTGGATTGGACCCGATCCCATCCGTCCGGATTGTATCTCACAGGCAAGAGAGAAGGCCTTAATCCCATCCGTCTCAATAGGACCCGATCCCATCCGTCAGGATTGGATCTCACAGGCAAGAGTGAATGCCTTAATCTCATTCGTCTAGATAGGACCCGATCCCATCAATCCAGATAGGATCTCACAGGCGAGTGAGAGTGCCCTAATCCCATCCGTCTGGATACGACCCCATCCCAACCGTCCGGATATGATCTCATAGGCGAGAGAGAGTGCCTTAATGTCATCCGTCTGGATAGGACCCGATCCCATCTGTCCGGATTGGATCTCACAAGCGGGTGTGAATGTCTTAATCCCATCCGACCGAATTGGACCCAATCCCATCCGTCAGGAATGGATCTCACAGGCGGGAGAGAATGCTTAATCCCATCCGTTTGAATAGGACCTGATCCCATTAGTCCGGATTGGAACTCACGGGCGGGAGAGAAGGCATTAATCCCATCCGTCTGGATAGGACCAGATCCCATCCGTCCGGAATGGATCTCACAGGCGATAGAGAAGCTGCCATAATCCCATCTGTCCGGATAGGATCTCACTAGCGAGAAAGAATGCCTTAATCCCAACCGTCTGGATAGCACCCGATCCCATCCGTACGGATAGGATCTCCCAGGCGAGAGAGAGTGCCATAACCCCATCCGTTCGGATAGGACCCGATCCCATCCGTCCGGATAGGACCCGATCCCATCCGTCCGGATTGGATCTCACACGCGGGAGAGAATGCCTTAATCCCATCCGTCCGGATAAGACCTGATCCCATCCGTCCGGATTGGAACTCACAGGCGAGAGAGAATGCCTTAATCCCATCCGTCTGGATAGGACCCGATCCCATCTGTCAGGATTGGATCTCATAGGCGAGAGAGAAGGTGCCTTAATACCATCCATCCAGAAAGGACGGGATCCCATCTGTCCGGATAGGATCTCACAGGCGAGAGAGAATGCCTTAAACCCATCCGTTTGGATAGGACCCGATCCCATCCGTCCGAATTGGATCACACAAGCGAGAGAGAATTCCTTAATCCCATCCGTCTGGATAGGACCTGATCCCATTCGTCCGGTTTGGATCTGACAGGCGAGAGAGAATGCCTTAATACCATCCATCTGGATAGGACCCGATCCCATCCGTTTGGATTAGATCTCATAGGCGAGAGAGAAGGCTTTAATCCCATTCGTCTGGATAGGACCAGATCCCATCCGTCCGGATTGGATCACACTGGTGAGAGAGAATGCCTTAATCCCATCCGCTTGGATAGGACCCGATCCCATCCGTCCAGATTAGATCTGACAGGCGAGAGAGAATGCCTTAATCTAATCTGTCTGGATAGGACCCGATCCCATCTATCCGGATTGGATCTCACTGGCGAGAGAGAATGCCTTAATCCCATCCGTCCGGATAGGACATGATCCCATCCGTCCGGACTGGATCTCACAGGCGAGAGGGAATGCCTTAATCCCATCCGTCTGGATAGGACCCGATCCCATTCGTCTGGATTGGATCTGACAGGCGAGAGAGAATGCCTTAATCCCATCCATCTGGATAGGACCCGATACCATCTGTCTGGATTGGATCTCACAGGCGAGGGTGAATGCCTTAATCCCATCCATCTGGATAGGACCCGATCCCATCCGTCCAGATTGGGTCTCACAAGCGGGAGAGAATGCCTTAATCCCATCCATTCGGATAAGATTTGAGCCCATCCATCCGGATCGGATCTCACCGGTGGGAGAGAATGCCATAATCCCATCCGTCTGGATAGGACCCGATCCCAACCATCCGGATTGGATCTCACAGGCGAGAGAGAAGGTGCCTCATCCGTCCGGGTAAGACCAGATCCCATCCGTCCGGATAGGATCTCACAGGCGAGAGAGAATGCCTTAATCCCATCTGTTTGGATAGGACCCGATCCCATCCGTCCGGTTAGGATCTCCCAAGTGAGAGAGAGTGCCTTAAACCCATCTGTCTGGCTAGGACCCGATCCCATCCGTCTGGATTGGATCTCATAAGCGGGAGTGAATGCCTAAATCCCATCCGTCCGGATTGGACCCGATCCCATCCGTCCGGATTGGATCTCACATTCGGGAAAGAACGCCTTAATCCCATCCATCCGGATAAGACCTGATCCCATCCGTCCGGATTGGATCTCATAGGCGGGAGAGAATGCCTTAATCCCATCCGTCTTGATAGGACCCGATCCCATCCGTCTGGATTGGATCTCATAGGCGAGAGAGAAGGTGCCTTAATCCCATCCGTCCAGATAGGACCAGATCCCAACCGTCCGGATAGGATCTCATAGGTGAGAGAGAATGCCTTAATCCCATCTGTCTGGATAGGTCCCGATCCCATTCGTTTGAATTGGATCTCACAGGCGAGAGAGAATGCCTTAATCCCATCCGTTTGGATAGGACCTGATCCCATTCGTCCGATTTAGATCTGACAGGCGGGAGAGAATGCCTTAATCCCATCCGTCCGGATTGGATCTCACAGGCAAGAGAGAAGGCCTTAATCCCATCCGTCTCGATAGGACCCAATCCCATCCGTCAGGATTGGATCTCACAGGCAAGAGTGAATGCCTTAATCCCATCCATCTGGATAGGACCCGATCCCATCCGTCCGGAATGGATCTCACAAGCGGGAGAGAATGCCTCAATCCCATCAGTCCGGATAGGACCTGATCCCATCCGCCCGGATTGGATCCCACAGGCAGTAGAGAATGCCTAAATCCCATCCGTCTGGATGGCGAGAGAGAAGGTGTCGTATTCCCATCCATCCAGATAGGACCTGATCCCATCCGTCTAGATAGGATCTCACTGGCGAGAGAGAATGACTTAAACCCATCCGTCTGGATAGGACCCGATCCCATCTGTCCGGATTGGATCTCACAGGCGAGAGAGAATGCCTTATTCCCATCCGTCTGGATAGGACCGGATCACATCCGTCCGGATTTTATCTGACAGGCGAGAGGGAATGCCGTAATCCCATCCGTCTGGATAGGACCCGATCCCATCCGTCCGGATTGCATCTCACAGGCGAGAGAGAAGGCCTTAATCCCATCCGTCTCGATAGGACCCGATCCCATTCGTCAGGATTGGATCTCACAAGCACGAGTGAATGCCTTAATCCCATCCGTCTGGATAGGACCCGATCCCATCCATCCGGATAGGATCTCACAGGTGAGTGAGAGAACCCTAATCCCTTATGTCTGGATACGACCCCATCCCTTCCGTCCGGATATGATCTCACAGGCGAGAGAGAGTGCCTTAATCCCATCGGTCTAGATATGACCCGATCCCATCTATCCGGTATGGATCTCATAGGCGGGTGTGAATGTCTTAATCCCATCCGTCCGAATAGGACCCGATCCCATCCGCCAGGAATGGATCTCACTGGCGGGAGAGAATGCCTTAATCCCATCCGTCCGAATAGGACATGATCCCATCCGTCCGGATTGGATCTCATAGGTGGGAGAGAATGCCTTAATCCCATCCGTCTGGATAGGACCCGATCCCATCCGTTCGGATCGGATCTCACAGGCGAGAGAGAAGCCGCCATAATCCCATCCATCCAGATAGGACCTGATCCCATCTGTCCAGATAGGATCTCACAGGCGAGAAAGAATGCCTTAATCCCATCTGTCTAGATAGGACCCGATCCCATCCATCCGGATAGGATCTCCCAAGCGAGAGAGAGTGCCTTAACCCCATCCGTCCGGATAGGACCCGATCCCATCCGTCCGGATTGGATCTCACAGGCGGTAGAGAATGCCTTAATCCCATTCATCCGGATAAGACCTGATCCCATCCGTCCAGATTGGATCTCACAGGCGGGATAGAATGCTTTAATCCCATCCGTCTGGATAGGACCCGATCCCATCTGTCGGGATTGGATCTCACAGGCGAGAGAGAAGGTGCCTTAATCCCATCCATCCGGATAGGGCCTGATCCCATCTGTCCGAATAGGATCTCACAGGTGAGAGAGTAGGCTTTAATCCCATCCGTCTGGATAGGACCCGATCCCCTCCGTTCGGATTGGATCTCGTTGGTTAGAGAGAATGCCTTAATCCCATCCGTCTGGATAGGACCCGATCCCATCCGTCCAGATTAGATATGACAGGCGAGAGAGAATGCCTTAATCCAATCCTTCTGGATAGGACCCGATCCCATCCGTCCGGATTGGATCTCACTGGTGAGAGAGAATGCCTTAATCCCATCCGTCTGGATAGGACCCGATCCCATCTGTCCAGATTAGATCTGACAAGCGAGAGAGAATGCCTTAATCCAGTCCGTCTGGATAGGACCCGATCCCATCCGTCCGGATTGGATCTCACAGGCGAGAGAGAATGCCCTAATCCCATCCGTCCGGATAGGACGTGATCCCATCCATCCAGACTAGATCTCACAGGCGAGAGAGAATGCCTTAATCCCATCCGTCTGGATAGGACCTGATCCCATCCGTCCGGATTGGATCTGACAGGTGAGAGAGAATGCCTTAATCCCATCCGTCTGGATAGGACCCGATCCCATCCGTCCAGATTGGATCTCACAGGCGAGGGTGAATGCCTATGTCCCATCTGTCTGGATAGGACCCGATCCCATCCGTCCGGATTGGGTCTCACAAGCGGGAGAGAATGCCTTAATCCCATCCATCCGGATTAGACCTGATCCCATCCATCCGGATCGGATCTCACTGGTGGGAGAGAATGCCTTAATCCCATACGTCTAGATAGGTCCCGATCACATCCGTCCGGATTGGATCTCACAGGTGAGAGAGAAGGTGCCTTAATCTCATCCGTCCGGATAAGACCTGATCCCATCCGTCCGGATAGGATCTCACAGGCGAGAGAGAATGCCTTAATCCCATCCGTTTGGATAGGACCCAATCCCATCCGTCCAATTAGGATCTCCCAGGCGAGAGAGAGTGCCTTAATCCCATCCGTCTGGCTAGGACCCGATCCCATCCGCCCGGATTGGATCTCATAAGCAGGAGTTAATGCCTTAATCCCATCCGTCCGGATAGGACCCAATCCCATCCGTCCGGTTGGTTCTCACAAGAGGGAGAGAATGCCTTAATCCCATCCATCCGGATAAGACCTGATCCCATCCGTCCGGATTGGATCTCGTAGGCGGGAGAGAATGCCTTTGTCCCATCCGTCTTGATAGGACCCGATCCCATCCGTCCGGATTGGATCTCATAGGCGAGTGAGAAGGTGCCTTAATCCCATCCGTCTGGATAGGACCTGATCCCATCCGTCCGGATAGGATCTCATAGGCGAGAGAGAATGCCTTAATCCCATCAGTCTGGATAGGTCCCGATCCCATTCGTCTGAATTGGATCTCACAGGCGAGAGAGAATGCCTTAATCCCATCCGTCTGGATAGGACCTGATCCCATTCGTCCGATTCGGATCTGACAGGCGGGAGAGAATGCCTTAATCCCATCCGTCTGGATAGGACCCGATCCCATCCGTCCGGATTGGATCTCACAGGCGAGAGAGAAGGCCTTAATCCCATCCATCTGGATAGGACCCAATCCCATCCGTCCGGATTGGATCTCATAGGCGAGAGAGAATGCCTTAATCCCATCCGTCTAGATAGGACCCGATCCCATCCGTTCGGATTGGATCTCACAAGCGTGAGAAAATGCCTTAATCCCATTCGTCTGGATAGGACCCGATCCCGTCCGTCCGGATTGGATCTCACAGGCGAGAGAGAAGGTGCCTTATTCTGGCATGGAAATTGTAAAAAACTCCATCCGTCCCGATTGCGGCAAAAATGAGATACTCGACTGTTATCTGGGTTGCCCTAGTGCCAAGTCGACAGGCAGAGGTGAGAAGAGTATGGCAGTAGTTTTGCACGTGTTGTCAGGGTGGCAATCTTCGCTCCGCATCAACCATCATTAATCAAATAGACTGGCTAGAGATGTTCTGCTGTATATATTATCATAGTCAATTGAGTGTTTACATGTACTGCAATTTGTAAGAAACAGTGACATGATGCAAACATTAGGAGTCCTCTTCATCTCTGGTTCTCTTGGAGCCCGAGGCCTTGGTAAAAAAGCATCCAACTCGAGGTGGCACTGCAGATTGGCCAAGTTACCTTGACTTCAGCTTCATAGTCTGTTATGCAACCTCTCCCTTCTATGGCTGGGAGATCTTTTGAGCATACGGAGCGACTAAGCAGGCGAGATAGCTCCCTTGTCAGAGTGTAGGTGCTCAGGGGGTATTCTTTGAATCGTGCTGGCATATGTCCCTGAGCCAGAGAATCCTGCTGGTAACCGAACTGCCGCATCACGCAGACTGGGTGATATTCCACTCCACCAGTCAACCCCGGCAGGACGATAAGCCGCATGTCTGTTGTATTGAAGGTCACTGCAAAGTTGCAAGAAGCTGATGGAATAATGCGCCATGTGACCTTCTATTCCGTTAGGCTTTGTAGTTGCTCGTACTCCTTCTGGACTGAGGTGAGAGTGCGTGCATGGCCACTTTGGGAATCGGACTCAAAGGCGGCTCGCTGTGGGCGCAGGACTGTTACACCCAAATGTGCAGCCATCTATACTTGCACAAATGCTCCACAGCCATAGAAATGCCGACAGCGCCGCAATGAACAGTCTAGCGCCCGGTAAGTTTCCGCCAGGAGGACTGGAGCTAGATCTATTTGTTGGGTGACAACTACGAAGGCAATTTCAGCAACTTCGATGCTTATGACCATCTGACCATGGCTAAAGATTAACTCTCCCAGGAAGCAGACAACAAAGCCTTTTAGCCACAGCTCGTCACCTAGGGAGGCACGCATTCCGGCCACGTTGTCAAAGTAAGCCAATTTCAACATAGGAGACAGTCTGTCAGTACAAATGAGTTGGCGCCCACATTCGCTGGTCGGTAGGCCCGTAAGCTCGTTCAACACTGAGGAATACCCGTCACGCCACAAGAACACTGTAGGTCCCAGGAATCTCTACAGGCCATAGATTCTGTGCACCTCTTCTAGAGTAGGGGTCAGCTCGATTCTCCCAAAGTGGAACACGTGATGATCCGACTTCCAGAATCGGGCAGTCGCACACAAAAATTATCGGGAAACCTCCACTTTTGTGATGTCCAGAAGCTTTGTAGAGATTCCCCAAATCCGTAGCTTGTCGCGGTCACTTTCAGTTAACTGTTTGATCCAAGCCTGGAGAACATCTAAGCACTGTGTGGGTACAACCATTGTAGGATACCCCATGATCTGCAAGATACCTCAGCTTTGCTTGGCTTGAGACTCTTTAGAAGTAGTCAACGATCTC
>JAMKQA010003488.1:0-21204 GCA_024699735.1 Posidonia australis
CCTAAATGGGCCTTCATGGGCCCAATTGGGTCCCCATGAACTAAAAGGCCTAGGTTAGGGTTTGAACTCAGCCAACAGACCCCTCCTGCAAGATTGGTAAAATTGGGGTGTCTACAGAAATCACCGGAGGAAAGCAGGTTGCGGGGAGCAACGGCCAATGTGCTTGCTTGGGCTGCCCGTGAGTAAACTTTGGTGGTCATGGCTGCGCGATGGCGGGCCAGAGTGATGGTGCAGGTTGTCGGAGTGGGAGGTGGGTTTTGGCAGTGACAGGTTGGTGGTAGGCTGTCGGCGGTGCTTTGGCGGGCTCGGGCTCTTGTGGGTGAAGGTGCTGGTTTCGTGATGGTGATGGAAGGTTGTTCAAGGCTTGGGTTACAAAGAAACTTGCTGTTATTTATGCCATACGTGCCATGCTGCCATCCATGCCATTTTCTGATTTGTTGCTAACTACTTTTGAATCAAGTTGTTGAACCACTTGATAGCCTATCCAGAGTATTTCATTTTTGCAAATTTAACAAGAGAATATTGTCGTATCAAACACTGAACTGCAACTGTACGCCTGTCTATACTTGCATTTTTGCCACCATATGCCATAGTACTTTATTTAAATGCCATGCCCCTTGCTATTATGCCAATGAATGTAATGCCACATTTGACTTTGACATATTTTGCATTCGTCATGCCTGCTGCTGCTGTTTAACTCTTGGTTCGGCTTATTTTTTCTTTCCGCAAGATGACCCAGTTCCCAAGGGGGGACCCCACAATCCTCGCGGGACACGCCTTCTAGTTCTCGTCCCAAGCGGCGAGGCAATTCCTCGAGGTCTCGGGCCTCTAGCAGCTCGACTCCTGCTGTCCCCATTGAGGTAAACCCGAAACTGGAAGAAAATGTATATATGCCTGGTGTTTTGTCTGACCAATGCATTTCAGGAGTTTGGTAATTTCGAGGGGCGGCTGCTGAGCGATCATCATATCTGCGATAGTCCTGACTTTGGAGTAATTTCCTGCTTTACTGAGCTTTAACCATTATAAATTGCTTTCTGACTTGGTATTAATTCTGTTTTTGACATTTCAGGAGGGGGATGCAAACCAGATCATGCGATGCCACTGGGGCCCAATGCTTGATCACTTCCATCATCTGCCAGATTTTCTGCAGGACTTCCTCCTACACCGCTCCCCATTTGGAGGTTTGCGTCGCATACCCATCATTCACGGCCATTATAACTTCTTCAGGGCTTTGGTGGAAAGATGGAGATTTGAGACACACACTTTCCATTTTCCATTCGGCGAGCTGACCATCCTGCCTGATCAGTGGGCTCTGCTGACGGGTCTTCCCTTCGGTGACGAGTCGATTATAGGTGAGACCACTCACGGTATGCACCTCACTCCCTCACATTTAGGCCGTGTTCCTCCAAAGCCACCTCGGGGAAAATACATGATCACAATAGGATGGCTGAGAGAGTGGGACAAATTCTGGCCCAACCCCAAGCCTGACAGCGAGGAGGCAGACTTTGTACTGAGGCATTTCCTACTGACCTTTTGGCCATGATGTTTTGTGATTCATCTGCTTATTGCATTCATGCTGATTGGATAGCGTATTTAACCAATCTAGAGCATCTGGATCATTATGACTGGGCCGACGCTAGCTATACCTGGCTGATCTGCGGGCTTGACAATGTGGTTAAGCTTGGGCGTTGCTCTTATGTAGGGCTATACCCTCTGCTGACTGTAAGTATTTGCTTTTATTACTTTGCAAAATAAAATTCCTTTATGCTTAATATTTGATAAACTGACTTCTGTCTACCATTTCCAGTATTGGATTATGGAGCATATCACTAGAGGGCATAGTTTCGGTCGCCTTCGGGACGAGCTTCTGCCCCTTCCCCGCCAGTGGGTCGAGCCTGACCATCGGGCTGCTGCTGGGGTCTATAGTTACGAGTCCTAGCGGTATCTGTTGGACCTGGTAGAGCTCGAGGATGTAAGTTTCCCTTCCTTTTTTTATGCTGTCTCCTCTAATGCTTGCTTAGATTGCTTATATATTTCTCTTGCTTTAAAACAGGTTCATCTGCGCCCATTTTCCAGATATGATGCCTTTGACTGGGCTCCCTGAACTCTAGCCGCGTTCTTAGGGACAAGCAGGTGAAGTTTTATTACATGAAAAAGTCGGCTTATTTCCTTCCAAGGCGAGTGCGGCATCAATTCCTGAATGAGTTCTGCATTCCTGCCCCTCCTCCTTCTGATATGGATCGTCCGGCTACGACTCGCTCAGTTGCTAGAAGCCGGCATGCAGCAGCTATAGCTTCCCAGGACAGACACGTCCTTTGGGAAGTTAACTACACAGACTATCTGGCTTGGTACAAGCGTGTGGGGAAGCCATACCTATTTGAGGAGGTAGTGCGGGATAGCTAGCGCGGGATGTGGTATGCTTCTAACTGGGCCAAGGTACATGATTACCACTCCTGCTAAATATTGCTAATATATGAATTATATAAGTCTAACATTTGTCACAATCCACAGGGCTTTGAAGAACAATTTGGCACCTTTTATGCTGACATCTGCCGGAAGAGGGTAAGATTTTTACTTTGCAAATTACCATTTAAAGCACGCCTGACACTTCTGTTATTTTGCAGGAACTGCGCTGGCGTAACATCATTCGGGTATGTCTCTCTTTCTACTTTTGTTAACTTCCCTTATAACTTTGACTGCTAATAGAAAACTTTGACATTGCAGCAAGATTTCCCAGCTCAGGAGGTGAATGTAGCCAGTAGCAGGGACTTCACTATGGAGGCATTTGAGGAGGACCGCTCAGATACTGAGGTTATCCAGAGGGTCCATGATTCTGCTCCCTGTTCCCAGGCTGCTGCTGCTGCTCAGTGGTCGCATTGAATCACCCGATGAGGCGCTCGTCTCCTGGTCGAATATTTCCAAAAGGCAGCATCTGACGAAGAGGATTTAGGCGAGGAGTAGCTTTTTTTGTATTTGCAGTTCTTTCCAATTTTGTAAGAACAGTGGAATATTGTAACCCTTTTGAAAATTTATAAAAGATCCAGATTCTGTGATGTGCCCCCCTGGGGTTTTATGTGTATGTTGTATGCAGGTTCTCTGTGCAGGTTTAAAATAAATGGCACCGATTTGGCGAGGTCCCAAATTCAAGGGAGGTGTTGCTGAAATTTGCAGCCATCCCAGGCGCCACCGAGGTGCGCCCTTCAGATGTGCCTCTAAAAAATGGCGAGTTCGTTTTTCCATTTTTGCTGAAACCCTTTTTATTTTTCCTATATAAACTCGCGTTTTGCGAGAGAGGTCGTCGTCCTTTTTGAGAAAACGAAATTGGATCCTTGTTTCTAGCTCTCTTTTGGATCTTTTCTGAGCACCGGCTATGCATCATACTCTGCATCACAATGGTATGTATGCTTTCTACTATTCTTCTGTTGATTTCTCATTGGCTTCTTTGTGCTTTGCTGCAAATTTTGCGTTCTGTGATATTATCCCGGTCCTATAACAAAATATCTTGAACATGCCTATTATTTATGCATATGCTTTCTGTATTATATTCTGCTGGTCTGTGGTGCTTGCCCCAGATATATGTCAAGTTCTGCCTTTTTATTGCCATATTTGGCCCAAATCCGTGTTTGCAGAGTTATCCTACCATGGCGACATCAAAACACTGCTCAGATGCTCTGCGTGGTTGGATTGATGCTTTGACAGCTGCTGACCGCGAACAATTACGGGCCTGGGGCATTTCCTCCTCCCTTCTGAGTATAGCTAAGGTGAAGGTTAACTGGCATTTGCTGTGCGCTGTGGCTCGGTTTTGGAAACTGGCCTTGCACGTTTTCCGCTTTGGGCAGGTTGAGATGACTTTGAGTTTAGAGGAAGTCAGACGGATTTGCGGCTTGTCACCATTCATGCCCCCTCCTGTCTTTACTTGCCATGACAGCTATGTTCATGTTTTGAGCCGACTTACGGGCGTGGCCAGAGATGTTTGCGAGGGAAGACTTGTCTACAGAGATGGATCTACAACCATGGTGCACCTGGACTATTTTGATGAGATCATCAATGCCCATTCATCCTTAGGCATCCTGTGGCTTTATAGCTTTGTACTGCGCCTCCTCGGGGAGCTCATATTTAGCCATGGCCGGACGATTGTGGCAATCGAGGTGGCAGAGATAGCCTGGGCAATAGTTGTTCGCCAGATTGATTTGGCTCCTGTTCTCCTTGCTGAAACCTATGTTGGTTTGGATCGGGCATTGAAGCGCTCCTGCCATTTCCATGGATGTGGTGCTCTGGTGCAGGTAAGCAAGCCATTTAAATATTTAAATATTCTACTGTGCTTTTCTTAATCATGATTCCTTTTTTGCCAGGTTTGGTTTGCTGCCCATATGGGGATGAAGATTCTTTGCCCTCGATCGTCTGCTTTTGAAGCTTATAGCTGTACCTACCATTCTAGGACACTTCCAGGGGTGCAAGAGCTATGCAACAGACTGCAGAATCTTACCAAGGATTCAGTAACATGGTGTATTATATCCTCGACGTCAAGAACCTTTACTGCCTTTTTCAATGCCAGAGATATGCGGCTCGTGGTCCTTTCGGGATTTTCGGGAGGCATGGAGTATCATCCCGTCCGAGTCCTCCGCCAGTTCGGCTTCTATCAGGATTCCATTGAGCAAAGTCCCTGTCCTGACCGGTACAAGAGGTATATAGTTGGCTCAAATGCAACAACTTCAGAATTGGCCCGCAAGACACAGGCTGGCATCAAGTCCTCTGATCTTGCTATCACTGAGGGTTCTGGCTGTACGGTGGAATATGAAGCCGAGATACGGGAGACATGGCCTTTGAGCGAGATCCCACCTAGAAGCACTGGTTTCACAGGTGCTAGCAGTTCAAAAAGGCCCAGAATTGATTAGCAATACATATATCAGTGATGGACCAAAATAAGAATTTTATGTCATTTCTGCATTGCTTGTATGTGTTCATGTATTTCCACAACTACCCTCAAGATTAAAAAATGAACATGCCCCTGGTCTCAGATGCTCCCAATTAAAGAAGCGACTAGCATGTTCCTAGCCGAATGCCTATTTGCCCATACCACGACCAATAAGGCAGCTGACATGTCCCTGGTCGGAATACGGACAAAACGCCTTGCAAAGTAAATGCAAATATGCTAAATGCTGTGCAAAAAGTGTAAATGCAAAGAAAAGGGTTAATTGATATATTGGTGCCCTCAGCGCCAAGGAAACCTGTTTTGCCTGCTGTAGGAGGTGACACTGTCCTCGACTCATGAGGTACTAACCTAGGTACTTAGGTTTATTTGTGGCTCTCCTTCAGATTTATGGGCCTCATGCCAAATTCTTGGGGCCCTATATCCACTTTTTTAAGGATTCATTTTCTTTTCTCCCTCATAGGCATGCTAAACCTACCATACTCCTGCTTGGAGGTAAAATACACTTAGGCTGAGGGGGTGGCTACTATTTCCCTTGTGCTGAAAGGGGTGGCTAGTCCCTTGATCATGTGGGCTTAGTAAGTGCATGCTCCGACTCCTCTCCAAGTTATATGGTAGGAGTAAGGTTGTTCACATGCCTCTCTCAGTAGAGCTTAGCTTCTGTCTACTGCTTCTGTCTTCCTATTTTTCTTTTATGCTCCAAGGTCAGTGTATTTTTTCCTCTAATGCTCACACTCTCTCTAAACCTAGCATTTTTTCCTCCCTCTGGAGATATAGGTTTCGTAGGGATTTGTTCATTTAGCCCATTTCTCTGAAATCTCTCTCTCACACCCTAAGCTTCTAGGGTAGTAGCACTTGAGGAGGACTTGACATGTTTTACGCAGGCAGGCTTTCGATTTTCCTCATCGGGCAATGATGATGCTATGGAGAAAGAAAAGGTGCAGGAGATTATTCATGCTGTGCTAGAATGCAATAAAATATATTAAAAAAACATGAAAATGCATGGCTCATGGTGCAAGGCGTTAGGATTGACTAAGAGTCACTCATAATACTTCTTTAAGTAGGAGGAATTGACAGGCTCTGACTGCTCTCTATGGTCCATGCCTTCAAGAATGATTGCACCCCCTGACAGGGCCTCCTTATTTTTGGTTTTGGATTTTTTGATTTTTTGGTATTTTTTTTTCCTGTTAGCTGTACAAAATTCTACTTGCTGGCGACTGCACTGCTGTAAACTGGTGAAGCCACCGTCGCCTGTCCTACTCATGCTTGCTTCAAGGATTTGATTCTCACCCTCAAGGTGAGGCTTATATTGCCAATACCAACTGACAGGAGATTAACTCCAATGGTCTAGTATCCCTTCCGTCTGTTTCTCGCAGGACCATAATTGAAACCTGGTCCTGGGGTGGTATTGGTGCTTCTGCTGGTGGTGCCGTAGCAACTGCTTTGTCCTTCCTCCTGCGATCATGCTCTACCAGATCTTCTGCAAGTACATCTAGCTGCTCCTGAAATAAAAGGTCCAGATCCCCGATGTCATCATCTGAGTCTGCTTCTTGGACCACTATTCGGGCTGCTGACTGCTCTGTCTGCATGATCTCCTGTTCTGTACCCTACTGCTCTAGCTGATTGCTATCCTGATATGAATCCTCTAGGTAGACCCAAGCTGATGGTGCTGACACTGCATATGAACTGTGGTTCAGATCCATAATGCCTGCGCTAATAAAGTTGGATAAATCTCATGGAATAATCATCTTGGAAGACTTACCATGGCGTTGTGATCTCTTCCTTTGGCAGCATCGTTCATAACCCAAACCGTCTCGCTTGACCCATTCTTCGGCCTCGATTGGCTCGGCGATTCCTTGGCCATAAAGCCCTAGAAATGATCCTTTCTCGTATCCCCATTCGCGACACAGGTTGTCGACCATCAAACGAGGGTTGCCAGAAGTGGCCAAATGGCCGGCAAGCTCTGAGGGTGGAATAAAATTAACCGACTCAAATCGATTAACTCGATAGAGGACATCGGAAGGTTTAGGCTCGAAGTAAATGGTCTGAGGGGCTAGAGCAGAGATAGATTCAACCCTCTCCATATCTTCTGCCAGGACAACAACCACATTGTCATCCCAGCAAAACTTGATCATACGATGGAGGGTTGAAGGAATGATTTGATGCTTGTGAAGCCAAGGGCGTCCAAGCAACAGATTGAAGGAGGGTTCGATATCTACGACGTAGAACTCCACGTCGAAGCGAGCTGGGCCTATAGTCAGGGGAATGATTAAAACTCCAAGTGCATCATGATGCGCATTATCAAAAGCTGTCATCCCTTTCACAGCTGATGTAATGTCCTCGGACTTGAATCCGATTGCACTTGCCGTGCGCAAGGGGCAGACATTAAGGCCTGCACCATTGTCTACCAATGTGAGAGGGACGCGAAAGCTCCGATACTACGCGGTGATGAACAAGGAGGAATTATGGTTGGTGCCAGATGAAGGTAACTCTAGGCTAGAGAAGGAGATAACCTGAGGTGCCGCAATCACTCCTACCATGTTTTCCAGGGTAGCAGGCTCTATGGTTTGGGATACACGGGCTGCTTGAAAAACCCTAAGGAAAGCTTCTTTGTGTTCAGCCGATGTATGGATTAGGTCCCAAATGGAAATATCAGCTTTAACCTTCTTAAGCTGGGCAATGATGTCAGCTGAAGGTTGGATGCTACTCTAGGCATAGGTGGTTGAGGAGAATGTGCTTAGAGTTGGGCAGGGGCTACTGCTACAAGTGCCGAGGACCTAGATGGATGGGCTTGTAAACGGTTAGGGGTTAAGGTTGAGGGGTCAAACCTAACTGCTGGGGGTTTGTACACCTTACCTGATCGTGTCTCTTCTGCACACATTCCTGTGGCATAATTGTACGGGACACGATGCGTGTCATGGGTCAGAGTAACAACAACCGGGGGATGGGCTGCTAATTGTACAGGTGTAGTTGAAGGATATAGGTGGGTAGGAGTGTAAACCTGAGGATGCTGGGAGTATTGGTGAGGGTACTGGTGGGCCTGAGGGTGTGCTGGCTGACTTGGCCTAGATTGGGGCCAGGCGGATAAATAAACTGGAGCTGGAGGTTGGGGATACACTTCAGGCGGCACCTCAGAGTATTCCGACTCGACGACAGGACGGATCATAAAAACAGATTCCTCGGAGTTATCGAGGAAAGAACGATACAACTGGTGGGGAAAAGGGGACGACTCATGATGAATCAAGTCGGTTGGACAAATAGAGGAAGAGACAGACTTAGAAGGAGAAAGAGCTGTAGAAGAAAGAAAATTGACTCCCGAGGAACCTGGCGCCCCCGGAGAAGGATGCTGCGGCAAGGGTTGACTAACTATGCTGGGGTGTGCTGGCTGTGCTGGAGTGGCTACTGGGGTATGTGCTGGGGTGGCTGCCTGGGTATTAATCACAATGACCTTCTGGTCAATCAAATCCTGGACAGCGTCCCTGAGTGTCAAACAATTGTCCGTCGAATGGCCAGCCACCCGATGGAAATTGCAGAACGCATTGGCATTGTACCAGGCTGGCAGCGGATTAGGCGGAGGACGCACCTCAGGTAGCCTCAGCAAGGATGCGACTTTAGGGAATACCATGCTCAAAGGTTCCACTAAAGGGGTATAGTGGCACTTGTCACGGCATTGTCACTTCGGCTGTGGATGTGCCAACGGTGGGCGCGTCCTAGCCGGTGGGTTAGGATATACTGGTGTGGCAGTGGGGGTAATGTGTGATGCATGCTGTGCTCTAGGTGTAGGCGTGGGTGCATAAACTACTTGGCGCTGTGGGGGTGGGCGGACATTTGCCAGAGCAGCAGGGGATATGATATAAGAGACAATATTCTTGGAGGGATCCCGCCTCCTGGGTGGATTGGTGTTGGGGTTGTTGTTGTTGTTGCTGCTACTAGGGCCACTATGTGAGGTAGTGGCCTGTTTGGCAAATGCAGAGAGCACTAGAAAACTGCCACCGCGCAGTGAACTCTCAACACGGGCGCGCGCCCGAAGCAGTGCAGAGAAAGTGGTGACAGGTTGTATGCTGAGCAGAGCCCCGACTGCTGGCTGTGCTCCCCAGATCACTATCTCAATAGACTCCTCGTTAAAGGATCTATCTTTGACTTGTGAAGCCAATGAGCGCCAACGTCCAAGATACTCCCCAAATGTTTCTTGGGGTCTCTGCTTGAGAGCGACTAAGTCCTCCCGCTTGGGGACTAAGTCAAGGTTGAAGGAATACTCCTCCAGGAACGCCTGTGTAAGGTCGTCCCAAGTTTTAATGGTGGCCATGTTGAGGGAAGTGAACCACTTCAATGCGGGCCCTGTAAGACTCTTCTGGAACAGGCGGATTAACAACCTTTCGTCAGCCTAGAGCTGAGCGAGGTATCCGCAATAGGCATTGAGGTGGGCAATTGGGCAGCCTCTACCATTGTATTTTTCAAATTCCGGAATATGAAAATTCGGGGGGAGAGTCGCCTCTGGGAATTAACAGAGGTCCTGGAATTGGTAGGACTGGCGGTCCCCACCTTGCACTTGTCAGAGAGTGCGTTCCAGATCATTTACTCTCACGAGGAGAGCATCTGGAGCTACTTCAGCTGTGGACTGTGCAGTAGAGGCGGGTGCCGCATACACCGTATGGGTTGAACCTAAGGGCTCCTCCGGATCCACCATTCCGTCGTCTGTGCTACGGCAGGATGGCCAGTGTACCTGTGCATGGGTGTAGTGTGCTGGGGGACAAAGGATGAGGCTTGTGTGTGATAAAAAGGGGAAGATAATGTAGGGAGTGGTGCAATGAGTGGTGCAGAGTGTGGGAGCAAGAGCTGTCGGACCGGGATGGTCTCTAGTACAATGCTCACGAAAGGCTGTGCTCCCGCCAACCTAGGGGGTGGCCACCAGATAGGAGGGATGCATGCTGTGGTGGGTGTTGTGCTAGTGTAACAAAAGGTAGTGTCGACACCCCTATCGTCGGAGAGACAAGGGACGGCGACGGCTGTGGAGGGAGTGCAGTGGGTGCAAACTGTGGTCCTAAAGCCGGTTGTGCAGGCAACTCAAGAGCCAGGAAAGATAAAGCTGAGAAGGGTTGGAGTGCTAGTGCCAATCCCTGCAGCTGCTAGGCGAGGGCCGACATTTGTTGCAGCTGCACGATCATAGGATCGTCGCCGGTGGCTCCGAAGGAAGGAGGCAAGACAAGGGAAGAAACAAGAGGCTGAGATCCCATTTGTCCGAACTAGGGAGTGGCTACTACAGAAACAGCTGTAATGGGAGGAGGGCTAGTAAACATATAACCCCGAGGAGAAACAGACTCAACTACTGTGGCCCCAACAGCAGGAGAAGACCAGGTAGGTGGTCCCAAAGGCGGGGCTGCCACAGGGACACGGAATTGAGGTGGTGGAGGTCCTCCAGAGGCTAAGGCAAAAGTGGAGGCAGCAGAGATGACAGGAACAGACACAAAGAAAGAGTGTCCCGAGACAGGGACCTCCTCCTGGACAGTAGGGGAAAAGGACTCACTAGCATGCTGGGCCATCGTAGATCGCGAGCGAGTAAGGATCGGACTGCGGTTGGGAAGGACAGGATGGGTCTTAAGACGAGCTATCGTCGGAAGTGACGGATAACTCGGGAGACGCGGTCGAAAATAAGGTCACAAATAGAGTTCGCGAAAGGAAAGATCTTGAGCTCAGGCTAAGGAAACTCAAAGATCAGAAATCCTATGCACAAAAACAAACAAATTAGAAAAGATGCAATGTTTATGGTGGTATGAGATGCAAATGAATGCCCCTAGTATGCATTCTCTCACCAACTAGGGATGTCCTATTAGGCTGTCTACTCCGGGTTCACATTAAGGGTGAATGGGTCTCCGACTCGGGTTTAGAAAAAATAAGGTCCCCGTTCTAAATCCCAGCCAAAGCTTAGGCAGTGAATGGGTGGTGCTTTCGGGGCCTCGACCTCTGCCAAAGCAGTAAGTTGTACCCTCTACTACACTGACATGACCCCGGACAAGGGGGGACAAGCCCAATTTTTCATCCCACGCCAAAGCCATAGGATGAGCCATCGAAAAATGTCCTTCGCAAACTATATAGGTGATCCTAGGAGAGGAGAAGATAAATGCCTTATATAATGTATGCAAGGTATGCTTTAAGTTTTTTACTTGCAAGCTTATTAAACCGTGGGGAAAATTTGCAATTTGTCACTAGTTTGCCTTATGATTTATTAATTTTGGTTTTTATGTTTTCATTAACCAAAAGGGGAAGCAGACATGTCTCTAATCTCCTAAGCATGGCATATACAAGAATGGAAATAAACATGCGATTTAGCCATGAATTAACAAACAAAAGCATGTACATATCATGTGCAATAGTGCTGACATAGCAAAAGTGTGTAAAAAGAAAACACCCATTATACAAAGGCATGCATGCAAAAAGACACCACTAAAAAGGACAACCAAAGCAAGGCATGGAAAAGGCAAGCAAGGAGAAAAGCCGAAGCAAAGGAGAAACCAAAATAAAGCCGGGATCTGGTTATCCCCAGCGGAGTCGCCAGTTCTTGTAACCATGCCGGCGACAGCCTCGAATGATTTTGACGCGAAAGGCTAAAATGCATGAGGGACGGCAAAGTCACGGCAAAAACAATAAAAATAAATATGCAAATGCAGGAGTCACCACCTTGTCTATTAAAATAGAAGACGAGGAAAACCATATAAAACATGCAAATCATGCAACGGAAAAGCAGGTCATAAACCAGATATGGGTAAGGATCCCTATTACGCACGAGGAAAGTATTAGACACCCTCATGCGCCCGATAAATCGGTCTTCTATTGGTTCCTCTTTTGCTTATGAAATATCGGCCTTTCAGCCTTTACTGTACGCCCGAGGGCAATATGCCATGCCATGCTTGGTGTCTTATGCTATATAAGGGCGCATGATGTGCAAGGTGTGTCCTAGTGCTCAGAAGTATCACTCGTATATCGGGTCAAGTGTCGATGCAAAGTCATTGCATGAATAAAGTCAAAGATATATCAATCTCGAGTGATTTTTCATCCTTGCTTTGCTATATGCCAAATGCAATCTAACATGCATAAAAATGACTAAAAATAGAAAAGGGTCTTCCTGGATATACCAAGGAAGAAAGCCAGAGAAAACTGAAAGCAAATCAAAGCTGAAAACCATGCTAAAAATCATGCGAAAACCTACTGTGTGCTACTGAAAACAGGCTGTTGTGCCTATTAGGTGCGCCAGACTGGTGCTCCAGTCTGGTGCGCCACATATGTGCTCCTATGTGGGCCAGAAAGATGTGCTGAGGGAAAACAGAAATCCATGCAGTGCAAAGTCACCTATGAATGCATTACAGGAAATCATGCCATGTAAAACCCTTTGCAAAACTTGGAAAATATGCTTTAAAGGTGAAAGAAATGCAAGTGTAATGACTTGTGGACCTTGTGCTCAAGGGCTAGTAGCCTCACACAAGATCCCACCCTATTCATGCTAAAATGTATGCTAGAAGGTTTAGACATGTCTCTGGATCATGGGCTGATGCACAAGGTTCTCCATATTGGAGTAGAGGCAAACAACCTACCAAATTTTAGCCATGGGCTGAACATTCAAAGGGTAAAATAACTAGGAAACAATTGTTATTTAGAGTTGAAAACATGCATGCAAAACCATGAGATGTCAGAAAACCAGCAGCAAAAGAATCGGATGCAAAATCATCAGAAAACTATGCAAACAGGGATGCCAAAGTGAGTGTTTTGCTCTCTGACCAGTCTAGTGCTCCTGAATGGGGCGCCAGAGTGATGCGCTGGAGAGGTGTGCCACTCTGGTGCGCCATATAGGTGCTCCCCAGAAAATCTAGATCAGACTGCAATATGATCCAGAACCTGACCCAGAATAAAGATGGGTGACTTGTGCCAATGCAAGTTGATTCATGCGAGCATTAAAAGCATGATGGGATGCATCTGATCACAGCTATCTATTATCATTAAAAACAAGGTGACTAAAATGGGTTCATAGCAAGAACACATGCAAAATGCAAAGGATACAAACATGGAACAATTAAACCCAACTGAACATGTAAATGATGATCATACCAAGAATATAACAAGGAATAGATTGCTCATGTAGGTGATATAGTGCAGATTTTTATGCTAGAAATAAAGTAAACATGCTTGCAACAAATATGTAGGTGTGCATGGAGAGCATCTAACAAGGAGGACAAGTAAATTCATCACAAAAACCTCATGAAGATACAGAAAAAATCAGACCATATATGGAGCTTCTAGAATGCTATTTCATTGCAAAAGAACAAAAACTTAAAGGAAAAGTGAGAAGGGTCTACCTTGTCCAAGATGTTCCTTCAAGAAAGAAAAGAAAGACCCAAGATAATAAGCTCCTTGATGCTTTGGAAGGACTGAGAATACAACTAGGTGTAAGGCAAAGCTTGAGTGCTCAAGTGAATAGTTGCAGAATTCTGGAGAAGGCTAGTGTAGCTGTGTGTCTCTAATTTTCAAGATGATCAGCCCCTTCAAATGGTTGCTTATAGGGTCTATATATAGGGATTTTCCATGGGTAACTCCTAGGACAACAAGGAGTCTCGTAGACGAAAAGCCTGGAAGATTCCATGGCATATTCGCTGGTAGAGGTAACGGCCATGGGAGGTGGAAAGCCAGCAGCCTGAGAAATGGCTGGGCGCCTGGTATGTGTGCCGGGTTGGTGTGCTAGGTAGGTGTGCTAGCTAGGTGCTCTCCCCTACTTGTCTTGATTTCTAGTTGGGCTGCCTGCTATGGGTTTAGGATTGGTTCAAGGGTTAGCCACATCCAAAGCAACATCTGGAAAGATCATCTATGAGTCACCTCAAAATCGGGGTGTCTACAGGGTGTGTACCTTGAAACAAATAGCTGACCTTCTTCCTCTTCGTCCTTCACTGCAAGAACCTCTTCCTCTTCTTCTTCTCCTCGCGACGACGACGAGCACCTCCTCCAGCCACCTCTCCCTTAGCTCTCTCTCGTCTCTTCCTCATTCTCCCCCTCTCTCTATGTAGTGCAGGAAGAGTGGAGTGAAGAAGAAGAAGAAGAAGAAGGGGAAGAAGAAGAAGAAGAGTGTGGTCCATGAAGAGGGAGAGAGGCAAAGGAGAAAGAAAAGAAGGAAAGGAAAGAAGAAAGAAAAAGAACCCATGGCACGAGACCAAACCACGTGACCTCTCACGTCCACATAACTGGTGCAACCAAAGACCGACCACCCAATCATGCCAATAAACTTTCACGGCTCAAGGCAAACCCTTAAACTTTCATAGGGGTCGGCATAGCACTAATACCATTTAGCACCAAAAAGGATCAGAACCCACATTACAGGCGTAGAATGCTGCAAGAGCTACGTTTTACAATAAACGCTGGAAACTTTGTGCCTAACGACACAAAACTCCATTAAAATATCTGACCAAAAATGCTAATCCAAATTGAGGCCATTACAATATCTATTATTGGATAACTACATTCATGGCAATAAGATTTATTCGTGGATAATTACATTCATGGCTCATCTTTTTTGACAAAATAAAGTATCTAAGTGAAGCTTTCAGTGCTCTTATAATTAAAAGCATTTCATTTCAAGTAGTGTACAAATTTTTTTATTTTTTTATTGGTTTCTTTCTTTCAATGGTTTTTGTTTCCTATCCTAATTGTGAGGTTTTGAACTTTTTTTCGTTAGCAGATTCATATAATTCATGGTTTAGGATGGTTGATTGCATGGTGATCTCTTTCTTTTAAACCAGTCTGGTATAATTTGTGCTTATAATCAATGTTGCAGGTTTCCTACTAACAGGAACTTGTTTGGTGTAGTTTGTGATCTTGGAGTAGTTTTTTAGAGATTTTTGAAAAATGTATAATTTATCTTGAATGTCTTCTAAATTAATAACATATGTTTCAATCACAAAATTGTGTAGGAAACCTACAGTAGCTGAGTGGTGGACTGCATCCCACACTAGTAGATCAGAGCAAGTTTGGTGAACCTCTAGTGCGAAGAATGTACTTGTAAATAATCATGGCTATAATTAAAGTTACATTAATAATATACACTTATATCTTATATTATCTCTAACTAACTTCTTTTGTTTATTTATACAAGATAGGTACACCTTCTCGTACTAAAAAAAAAATGAGGATGATAATGTCGATGAACATCTAACCTTTGACAAGAAACTTTGGAAACAATTTCGATAGAAAGGAATGTGGGTAGTTCATCAAGAAAGCAAGGCTTGGGTGATTTGGATCTATACTATTCAAAAGAGTTTACTATTGGTTCTTTTGAAGCTTCTACTAGGCAATACAGTTCTACAACTCAACCTTCTACTTTATTTGATCTGAAGTTCTTCAGTTCTTAGTTGTCACAAATGGTGACTACATTAAAGGAGGGTTTCAAAACCGAAATACATTTAGAAATAAAGAATGAAATAAGGACTAAAATAAGGAATGAAATAAGAGATGAAATACATGTTTTGGAGGATCGACTTGTAAGACAATGTTTTATTTAGTTTTAAAATTTTTAATATGCATAAATTGTCATGTTGAATTCAACATTATAATATAATTATTATCCATCCTAACATATTTTAAGCTTATTTTTTATAATCAGAAGATATGAGGACGTGTAGGAAGTTGATTTCCAAAGTGACAACGAGGAGGATTACGAGTATACACATCGTCGTCGATCCATCCATGCATCATCCTTAAAAGATAAAGGAAAGCAACTTGGTTCCCAAAGAAAGTGATATATAATATATCGTTTTGACTTATATTATATCGAGTGACTTATGTTAAGACATTTCAGTGTTGTATTAGCTATTATTTTGTAAATAAATGGATGTGTCAAACCTTATGTTGTATAATCAATTGAAACTTTTTTTTATAAAATTTATCTATGTGTAATATATGCGTAATTTAATATACTTGTGAATGTATTTGAATGTCATTTTAGCAGGTATATTAATATATATTTTACCACGTTCAATTTTGTAATATATTGTTTTATTTTTTTTACTACCTAGAATTAGCGAAGACATTGCGAGAACTATTCCTCGCTAAGTCTTTGCTAAAATAGTTTCTTTCATTAGGAATAATAAGGACATATCCTCATAATGTCCTCGTTAAATCTCGAATGACGGTACAATCTCACATATGTAGTGAGTACTTAACAAGCATATTGTGAAGGGATATCAAAGATATAACGAGGAAATTGCGAGAAATAGTTTCCTCGCAATTTCCTTACTATTATCTCACGAGCACATTGGGAGGATATTGATTAACGAGTTATGTTTTCCGAGGATAAATAGTACACGCTAAGTCCCCGGTAAACACTATAATAGGGACTTAGCGATGACTTTGCAAGGTAAGTCCTCAAAAAATCATGTTTTTCTTGTAGTGTGATGTAAAACAAAAAAAAATGTAAAATATTGAATATCTTATGTATTTTTTATTTTTTATATCTATTAAATAATTTTTTAATAATAAATATTTTTAATTTTTTTTTTAAAATGGACCGACCTTATTTGGCCCAACCCATTAGGCTTGCGACTCGACCTAAAGGCAAGCCATCGATCGGGTTGGGTCAGGGGTTTAAAGGAATTGACTCGACCCAACCCGACTCATATAACGAGACTGGTCGGGCCGACCCAGTCTAGGCCCGACCTAGCTTAGTTTTTTTCAAGCTGAGTTAGCCTGACATGACCCGATTTCTAAGTCTAGGTAGAGGTGTTAAAAGGGTTAGGTGGCCTAACTCAAAAAGAGCCCAGGCTTAACTCAACCTGTTGGCGGCCGAGGTCGGGCCAGCCTGGCCCTCTGACGGCCGTAGGCCTAGGTTGGACCAAGGGGTAGGGGGCAAACAGTTCGGCCCAACTTGAGTCCAATTGGTGTTTTTATTTTTCATTTGTTTCTTTCTTCATTTCCTACAAATACCACCCAACCCCATCTAATTTCCTCACAATTTCTCATCTCTTCTCTGCTCTTTACATTCTTAACGCTTTTCTACTCTTTCTATAAATCCATGACTGCTCAAAAAGTTAGAAGAAGAATAGCTCCTTGTTGGAAGGATTTAGCTCCAAACCCAATCGATGATAAAAACATGTTGCTGTAATTATTATGGTAAAGACCTTACTTATAAAAAGAGGAGGGTAATGGTCATCTAAATTGGTATCTTTTAAATTATAAAGAAAAATTCATTACAAGAAAAAAATAGATTTAAAACAAACTCAATTGCAAATAGGATCTAATGGTAATTAATTGGAAAGACTGGAATGATGTTGTGGATCAAATTCAAAATTTGAAGTTGAATGGCCAATCGTGAGAAGAAAATGATACGACTTCAATAAACACGGAATAAATCTCTATTAATTTTGTAATTGTATTTTATTGTAATTTGTAAAACTTTATCTAAATTTTTTTTTATTTTTTTGTAATTTCAAATATTAGAAAATTAATAAAATATTTTTATTTAAATTTAAATCTATGTCTATTTAAATTTAAATTTAAATCTAAATTTTTATTTAAATTTAAAGAGCCAAAGAACCTGGCCTAGTCCTACCCTCCCTAACAAGGTCAAAGGGCTTGGTGCAGCTTGACCCTCCCTAAAAAGGCCTATAGGCTTGAAAAAGGCCTGGCTTGAGCTGGCCCTCTAGGCTCAATTCTGCAAGGACTAGTGGACTAGAGTTGGGCTACGGTCTTGGCCATGAAGGCCCAACTCGACCCTAGCTAGTCGATCAAGGCTACCTTGCTTGACTCGACCCAGGCCCTTTTGGGCCCACCTCTTACATCTCAACTACTAGGTTCGTACTAGACACTATGATGCAGGGAGTCAGCTCCTTGCTACGTACATGCCACCGTGCTGGTGTCTGGGACATGAATCGATTATGGGTCATTTGACAAAATTTTAGTTTCTAGACTCAAGTATAGAAGGTAACTATTGGTTAGAAATAATCATACCTTAGCTCCTTGGTACATGCCACCATGCTGGTGTTTAGGACTTGCGAGTTGATTATGGTCTAGTTGACAAAATTTTAGTTTCTAGACTCAAGTATTGAAGGTAGCTATTGTTTCAAAAGTTGTTTGATTCTCAGAAACTAATAGTATTTGATAGGATTGTTAGACTATTATAGATTTTAATTAAAAACTATATTTTCAAAAGTTATTTAAAATTTTTACCAAACTAACCTTATGTCTAAAATGTCTTTTTAGAATTTGACACTTTCAGTCAAATCTGTTGCATATGGTAGGCTCTCAGACAACAACTTACAGAGCTCATTTTTAGAGGAGTACAGATGCTTGAAAAAACAAGGAGTGCAGATAATAATCACTCTTAACTGCTAAAAATTTAGAATCATTACAAATTTAGAATCACAAGCAGATACGACATATGGCTATATTTATATAGCCAAGTTAGGATCAGGGTGTGATCGACATGGTCCAACCTCACCTGATCTTCACCATGGCTTTACTTTTGTAGTCCCCAAAAAGCAACAATATATTTAACGGGAACGGCGATGGATGGTATACAAGGAGAGAACAACGAGAAGCACAAGGGCAACAGAGCAGGCAAGGGAGAGGGCCAACGAGCTTCCTATGGCCTGCAGAACTTGTCGTAGACGTTGCATATCTCGCTCCAGTTCGCGTGCGAGTTGCCTTTCAATCCGATGTACGCCACGCCTGCTCCAGCTCCCGTCGCCGATGCCATCACTCTGGCCATCAGCTGCAACCATATTCGTGTAACATATAATGAATACTAGCGTGCAACTGTACATATATAGTTGATACTACACCATGATGTACTAATCAAATAAACATGAAGTTAAGGCTAACCAGTGAATCAAATATTATTACGTACCACGTCAAACACAGCCATGTGAATCAGAAGTTTGGTCGAAGGTGAAGGCTTTTTGATCGCACAGGCAGAGAAGACAAGTGAGACGACACCATAGAAGCAGGTGACGGACAGTGCCGAAAGCAAGTACCTGTCGTGAAAAAATTGCAACACAAAATCGATATCACCAATATGTCAAAATCAAGACGGAGTACTAATTAAGAGAAAAATCAATTATAGATGCACACATACAATAGCGCCGGCAAGTTGGTGTAATTGGCTTCCCGGTACACCGGCAACCAGGTGAGAGGGTTGCTTGCAACAGCCTCCGTTTGCTTGCTAGTGAGTTCCACCACAAGTGCCATCACTACTAGAATTTTTAAAATTTGCAAGGACAATGAGAGAGGACATAGCGAGGACTTTTCCTTGTAAAACGACAACGAGGACAAATAACATGGACATAGCGAGGAGATGTCCTCATAATACTATTACAAGTATTTAACGCGGAAATATCCTCGATATGTCCTCGGTATTTATATAACGAGCAAATAGTGAGGACATGTCCTCGTTATTCGTTCTTGCTAAATTTGCCCTAAAATTTTAGCGAGCAGGCAAGTTCCCCCTTTATTCTATTGCCTCCTCTCATCCTCTCGCTTCTCGCTCTCGTCTCTCCCTCTCGTCTCTCACTCTCAGTGCATCCTCCTCCGACGATTGAACACTAGTACCTCCTCCTCCTCGTTCTCTATCGCATCCGCTTCATCCTTAGTTGGCCGAACACTAGCACCTCCTCCTGCTTATCCTCTCGTCGACACAGATCGTCCCCTCCTCCTCTCGCCTGTCGCCGATGAGAGCCTCCCCCCTCCGACGTTGTACACCTCCTCCGCAACCCCTCCTCGGCATTCCCCCCACCGGCACAACATCCTCCTCCTCCTCCCTGTCGAAGGTAATGTTATCTTGTACATCTATAAATGGAGCTCAGTAGCTCACCTCAACTCTTCTCCCAGACCAACTCGGATTCGATCTTTGTCTGCCTTCTGCTCCTATTTTAGGCTCCCTAGCCTCGAGATTTTCATCACTTCAGATCATCCGATTGGAAACCCCACAGCAGTTAGCCAGAGGTAATCTACCTCTTTCCCTCTCTCTTCTGTTGGTTCTTCTGTTCTTTGCTTGCTCGAAGAATCGTTGTTGTTTTGTTTACGATTTATTTGTTGTTGATTCATCTGGTGGGAATTCTGCATTCTGGGTTACAAGGCATCTTTGTTATTGTTTCTTGTTGCGTTTTTGTTTCGGTGGAGATTAGTGAAGGTTCTGTGTTGTTTGGAAAGATTGCTTCTTTAGTCAGATTATGATATGAGGATTGCTCTGCCTTTTCCTTTTTATTTCTTTATTAATCAGCTAATGCTAGTTGTGTGCAGGAGGGATTCTGAGTGGTTTTTGTTTTTGTTTACGTGAATAAGAAATTGTGTTTAGTCTTATATTATATGAAGTGCCAAAAGATCATAGTATTTTGTAGGGAGTTGTTATTTTTCTTTGTTCGATGAAAAGCTTCAAGATTTTTTGTTTTGTTTTCCCCAAGGAAGCCTAATCTGTTGGATATAATTTACTTGCATGTCTTAAATATTGGTAGAATAGATGTTTAGAAGCCTAGAATGCATCTTTTGGCTTTAAGCGTATCACTTCAATGTGTTGCTTTAAATAGTTATTGCACCATGTTTACCTCACATAATTGCATCCATCTTGTAACTTATTGAATAATATTAAAGAGGGATCGAGTCTGATTACTCTCTGATTTGTGTAATGGAGTATGCGATTTCTTTAAGTCCCTATCATTTTCTATTCTCTCATTACAATAGCTTTAGAAACAATGTAGGCCCATAACTCATTTTGTGTCATCTCCACTATTGGAGATTTTTTGCAATTATGTTTCATAAAGTTGTCTAAATTTTGCCATAATTTACAATAGTATAACAATCCACCTTTACCTATTATATATGATGATAATGAAGTGACTGAATTTACATGCCACGTCAGTTTTCTACAGCACAGTTCAGTTTTGATGAATGAAAGCCATGTTGTACATGTGTTCTTCCAAGGGATCTTACAAAAATCATTACTCTTCAGGTTCTGTTAAAGTAAAAGAAATAGAGGTTTTGTATAACTCTGAATTTTATATCATAAAAATAAGAATATGTTATTACAAAAGGACAAAACATGAGACTTGAAAATTTATGGATCCTAATTTGAAAGATTGGGATTGAGGAACTTATGAGCCAAGTCTCACGATTTGAACATCCACTAACAGCTTTCCTAACATGCCATTGCAATTTAACTCATGAAGAATCATAATCTTTGTTTCTTTTTATTCATTTTAGCTTTCTCTTAGTAAAATCTGAGAGTTTAATGATTTCCCTATCTGATAATG
>JAMKQA010003489.1:0-20103 GCA_024699735.1 Posidonia australis
TACCTATTGGTGTGCTCTTGTACTCCTCCACAAGTGGCTCGAGATGACCTTGATGGCTGAAGAAAACAGGAATCTCCTTCCTCCCAAATGGCCTCCAAGTGATGCAAAAGTAGGAACTTTGTGGAAGGTATGGATGAGGGGGCTCTTCCCTATACTAGGTGGATGATCTCTTACTCAAGGGTGGGAGTTTTTGGCTCTGGATGAAAGCTAGGTCGTGGGTATTTGTGTTAGATGCAAAGGCTCTTCCTTTCTCTCTTTTTCCAACCCCTTCTCCCAATGACTACCAAGAGTTTATATAGGGAGAGCTTAGAAGTTCTAAAGGCTCAAGAAACCAAAAAACCTCCCCTAAGACCAAGAGAAATAATTATTATGCTGATAATGGACGAAAGTTATAGCAGATCATGGGTATAATGGTTGGAGTTTCGCTAGGCAAATGAATAACCAACGACCTAGAATCGAGCTGGTGCGCCACCTATGTGCTCCAGTTAGGTGTGCCAGTGAGGTGTGCCTAGTATGTGCGCCAAATAGGTGTGCCAGATAGGTGCTCTACTTTGGTGTGCTTATTTAGTGCTCCAATAAGATGTGCCATATTAGTGTGCTACAAGAATGTACCGAAAAGGTGTGCCATCTAACTATATCAGTCAAATGTGCTAAGTAGAATGCTGGATTTAATTCTAGGGTCTAGTCCATGACTATAGGTTAGTTTGATGCACTTAGAGGATTCTAGTTTTTGGGAAAGCAAGATCTGAATTCATTGCAACTAGATTCATCAACGAGTTGCCTCAAACATCGAGGTGTCTACAGATGCCCCTCCTTGAGCGAGGTCGAGGGACGGAGGGAACTGAGACCGATGCTCAAGGTTGACAAGATACCCCTATTTTGAGGCTGCGGGAAATAATGTTTGCTATAGGCATTGAGTCACTTATCCGATGGATGCACCGAAAGTCATGACTTGTTGCCAAATGAAAATGCAAAGTGCAACTAATATGCATGTGAATGCCAAGCCAAATGCTGAAAATGCGATGCCAATGCAAAATACAAATGCAAGAGCTGATGCTGAATGTAAATGCAAAGCTGATGCTAATGTTGCACACACAAGAATGGGTGTTGAAAGTAGATGCAATGTTGATACTAATGCTGAAGTGATATTACAAAAACTAAAGAAATCCTGCGCACAGAAGGAACCACTGGCTGGGACATGACAAGTTGTTGGACTCATCAGTCGAATTATTAAGGTTGTCAACCTGAGGAGGCGGGACATGACAAGTCAGCCAAGTCTTATCAACCCGGTCACCAGACAGCTTGACGGTTTTCAACCGAGTACTTGGGGGTACTAGCCCAAAGAAAACAAGGGCATGACAAAACACATTAATTGTCAAGCGAGAAAGGAGGTCCTATCAGCACGGACTTAGGGCAAGCAAAGGGATTTCACGCCTACGAAGATCCAAGAGGAAAAAAAGATAGGACCCTGACCGCTCGGTCAAAGGTCGGCTTTGACCACCCTGTCAAAAGTCAAGCAAAAGAATTTCGCGCCCGCGAAAATCCAAAGAAAAGGATATGACCTCAATCGTCGGGTCAAAGGTCGACTTTGACCACATGGTCCAAAGTCAAACAGTAGGATTTCGCGCCTGCGAAAATCCAAGAAAAGAAAAGGATTGGACCATGACCGCTCGGTCAAAGGTCAACTTTGACTACCGGTCAAAATTCAAGCAAAAAGATTTCGCACCTGCGAAAATCCAAGAAGAAGGATATGACCTCGACCGTCCGGTCAAAGGTCGACTTTGACGGCTCGGTTAAAGTCAAGCAGTAGGATTTTGCGTCCGCGAAAATCCAAGGAAAAAGGATATGACCTCGACCGCCCGGTCAAAAGTCAAGTAGAAGGATTTCGCGTCCGCGAAAATCCAAGATGAAGGATATGACCTCAACCGCCCGATCAAAGGTCGACTTTGACCTCCTGATCAAAGTCATCCAGTAGGTTTTCGCACCCGCAAAAATCAAAGGAAAAAGGGTATGAACTCGACCACTCGGTCAAAGGTTAAGCAGTAGGATTTCGCGCTTGCGAAAATCCAAGGAAAATGGATATGACCTCAACCGCCCGGTTAACGGTCGACTTTGACCGCTTGGTCAAAAGTCAAGCAGTAGGATTTCACACCCACGAAAATCTGAGGAAAAAGATTTGTCCTCGACCGCCCGGTCAAAGGTCAAATAGTAAGATTTCGGGCCCACAAAAATCCAAGAAAAGTAGTAGGACCTCGATCGCCCGGTCAAAGGTCGACTTTGCCGCCCAGTCAAAAGTCAAACGATAGGATTTCGTGCCCGCGAAAAATCCAAGAAAACTAGACAGGGTAGCTGAATCTCATCAGCCTGGAATGAGAATCCGAAAAGAAAAGTGGTAATCCCTAGATTGTCCCTTAGGAAGGAAATAGCCTTTAGTTGTGCTTTGGAGGGGCAAAAGAGTACATATGCTTGCTGCTGGCTCCATGGCATGGAAAGCTGTATCCTTGCTAAGATGCATGTGAAATATCCTCTGAAAAGACCTTGCTGAGGTTTCAATATGCTTTGGCCTTGTTTATGAGTTTTGCAAAAGTTTAGGGCCTATTCGTAATTTTCCAAAACTGAGGGACTTTATTGCAAAATAGCTTGATATGACAGATTTCTGATGGTTGTATTGGTGCTGTGCTATGGATTTCGAAATTCTGCTGAGCATTTGCAAATTTCTGTTCGCATATGACTTCTCACACCTTCTGTGGGCTGTTTTGCAAATTTCACACTGTTAGGGGGTTTTCTGCAAATTACCCCATCTAGTGAATTTTTGAAGACTGTGCGCTCATTTTTCTTGAAACTTTGCAATTCTTCCTTTAGATGCAAGTTGCGGAACATTGAGGGTAAAAATGTAATTTTCGCGACCATTTTGTACTTTAGACCTTGGAAATTGAATTATTTACATTACTTGTACACGATGGGGTCCACTGGATAACTGCCATAACCACCAAATCATATGCTGCACTTCATCTTGCTACTAATGTTGCAAATAGGATTATGCTTCGTGATTTCATTTCTTCCCTTTTATTTTCTCTCTTTCTTTATTTTTCATTCACTTATTGTCCTTCCACTAACTCTTCCTCATCTATTTCTCCCTTTCTTACCTCTCATTTCATTTCACCCCTCCCCTCTTCTTCTTCTTCTTCTTTTTCTCTCCACCCAAACCAGACTAAACCAATTTTCTCTCCCTCTCATCTCCTCTCCTCCTCCCAGTCCCAACAGCCACACCTCCTTCCTTCTCTCCTCAAGGCCGGTGGTGGGTGCTCTTATTGGTGCGACGGCTAGGCGCGGTGGTGAGGTGCGGCGGCGACTTGGCTTCGATGGCGGCAACGATGGATCGAACTCTCCGGGATTGGCTGAGAAAGGCTCGCCGGTGGAGGTATTCTCCTCTCCCTGATCTTCTCTTTTGTGTTTTCCATTTTTGTTTGGTGCCCTATCCCCTTTTTCCCTCTTGATGGTCGACGGCTGGCAGGTTCCGGTGAGCTTGGAAGTTGGGTAGCTTTGTTATGTACCAATAGCCTTTGTTTTATGCAAACCCATGAATTTATTTTGATCATGCCATTTGTGCCAAAAAAACATAGATTGAAGACATGTTTTTTCCCTTATATGATTGAACATATATGCCATTTTGTCATTTTGTGTCACGTGAAATTTGATTCTGTCTATGAACTAAACCATGAGCTGCCAATTTTCGAAGCTTGAGTCAACTTTTTTTTTCATTTTCCATCATTGTTATGAATCTATTTTATTTATCAATTCATGCCTAGGCAACAAAAATAATGCTTAATAGCAAAAGTGGGAAAAAGATACACAACAGAGTAGTGAATGCCCATGCTTTTATGTAACAACAACGGGGATGCCTCGCTTTGTAACTCCAATAACGATAATGCTTAAAAAACAGCCATGACTGAACTTCCACATTTTAACGTAACTGGTTGCTTTTCTCTGGTAATGGAGCCCCTTTTGCAATACTGAGTTGTGTCTGCATGCCTGCTCTAGTTGCATTTCTATAAGGATATGACATTGTGCTTTGTGTTTTCTGTTTTGCCATTGACTGTAAATTTATGAGCATACCCAAAAATACTTGTAATGCCACATATCATTTTGAGACTCGTGTATTGCAACGCCTGATTATATTGTATTTTCTTTGTTTTACTCTGCTATTCAAAACCAGGCTTGTGACCTTTGTCAACTTGCAGGATGATTCGGTCCCCGAGTGGGAGAGCTCACAGTTTCCCCGAGATAGACCTTCTAGTGCTCGCCCACGATGGTGGGGCAGCTCTTCGAGGTCTCAAGCCTCTAGTAGCTTGGCATCTACCATCCTCGTCGATGTAAGCTCGTTTGGAATGACTTGTGCTTCTAATATAAATTTGATATTTCAATTTACAATTGTACTTTCACGACCTTGGCAACTTCGCAAGGCGATTACTCAGCGACGATCACATCTGTGAGAGCCCAGATTTTGAGGTAACTGTCTTCGTTCTTCCTCTAGCATGTTTTGGCTTTGGCACTACTGCTTCTTTAATCCTGTATCTGTTTTGCCGTTGCTATTTCAGGTTGGGGATGCTAACTGAGTAATGCAGTGTCATTGGGCCCCTATGCTTGACCATTTCCGCCGCTTGCCCAAGTTTTTGTAGGATTTCTTGCTCCACCGGTCTCCTTTTGGTGGTTTGCTTTGCATCCCGGCCATCCACGGACATTATAACTACTTCCGAGCCTTGGCAGAGAGATGGAGGTTTGAGACACATACATTCCATTTTCCATTCAGAGAGCTGACAGTGCTGCCCGACCAGTGGGCCTTTCTGACGGGCCTTCCATTCGACGATGAGCTGATTATTAGCAAGACTACTCATGGGATGCATCTGGCTCCTGCGCACCTAGGCCGCGTTCCTCCAAAGCCTCCTCCGGGAAAGCACATGATCACAGTGGGTTGGTTTCGGGGGTGAGACCAGTTCTGGCCCAACCTGGAGCCAAGCAACGATGAGGCCGATTTCGTACTCCGACACTTCTTACTGGATCTGCTCGCCATGATCTTCTGCGACTCTTCTGCCTATTGCATTCATGTTGATTGGTTAGTATATCTGATCAACCTGGAGTACTTGGACCATTATAACTGGGCCAGGGCTAGCTACACTTGGCTGATTTGTGGGTTGGAAAACGTAGCTAGGCTGGGTCGTTGGTCTTATATGGGACTATACCCATTGTTTACTGTAAGTACTAGTGAAAATTTATTTCCTTTTTGAAAAATATTTGATAATAGCTGATAACTAACTTTCTTTCTGTTTGCACTTGCTAGTACTGGGCTATGGAGCATATCATGCAAGGGCACTGCTTTGGTCGCCTCTAGGATGAGCTTCTTCCACTCCCTCGTCAGTGGGTCGAGCCCGACCACCGGGCTGCTACGGGGAGTCTATAGTTACGAGTCCTACCAATATCTTCTGGACTTGGTAGAGCTCGAGGATGTGAGTTTTATTACATGAATTTTATTTCTACATATTAGTGTCTGCCTGCATTGCTTATGATTGTCCCTTTTGTAAACAGGTACACCTGCGCCCATTTTTGAGATATGATGGGTTTAACTGGGCACCTTTGAACTCTGGCCGTGTTCTGAGAGACAAGCAGGTGAAATTTCACTGCATGAAGAAGTCGGCCTACTTCCTCCTAGGGCGAGTGAGGCATCAGTTCCTCAATGAATTCTGCATCCCCGCTCCTCCTCCTACAGACATGAATCTCCCGGTCCCGTCTTGTGTCGCCGCTAGGAGTCGACATGCTGCAACTATGGCTTCTCAGGATAGGCACATTCTTCGAGAAGTCAACTACACCGATTATTTAGCATGGTATAGGCGAGTCGGGAAGTCCTATCTTTTTGAGGAGGTCATGCGTGACAGTCAGGGCAGGATGTGGTATGCCTCCAACAGGCTTAAGGTAAAAACCTTGTACCTTCTGCTTAAATAAATTTGCTCCACATAAAAGGTCTAATCTAACCCATGTTGTGTTTCCACATGGCTTCTAGGAGCAATTTGCCTCCTTTTACGAGGACATCAGGTGAAAATGAGTATGGCGGCCTTTATTTTACTTGTGAATTTCATCTTGTTTATACCATAATCTTGCTTGACAACTTTGCAAATTCGTGCAGGAACTACGGTGGCAGAACATCATACGGGTACTTTTTCTGACTTTCCTTTAACAACATACTTTGGCACTATTACAAATCTGACATTCTTTTGGGAATCTTTCAGCAGGACTACCCCACTATCGAGGTGAATGCGGCCAGCAGTGGGGAATTCACCTTGGAAGTGTCTAAGGAGGATTTTTCTGACACCGAGGTTTCACAGAGGGTCCTAAGCTCTTCTGCCCACTCTCAGTCTGCTGCTGTTGCCCGGTATTGGCGCCGGATAACTCGACGAGGGGCTCGACTCTTGGCTAGGAGTTTCCAAGAGAGATCTTCCGACGAGGAGGAGTCCAACGAGGAGTAGTAGTTTTCTTTATTTTAGTACAATCTTTTTTTGCCACTCTTTGTGTATGAATGATGCGACTTGTACTCTGTGATCAATGTAATTTGTACTTTAAATGCGAATGAATACAAATCTGTTTTTGGAATGCAACCCTCCTCTTGGGTATTTATCTGTGTGTAAAATGTATGTTTCCATGCAGGTCTTGAGAAATGGTGTCAATTTGGGCGAGCTTGATATTTTAAGGGAGGTTCTGTTTGCTGTCTGCCTAGTGGTGCACCAACTTGGTGTGCTTACTTTGTGCGCCTGGTTGGTGCGCCTCGTTTATGCGCCACCTTGGTGCTCCCTGTTCAGAATGCCTGCTTGCTTTCCTTTTTTGCTACAACCCCTCTCTCTTTTCTATATTATTTCGTATTCCCCAACGAAATCCACCACTTCTCCTACTGTAGACACCATTCTCAAGCCCTCAAACCTCCTTCAAGCTTCATTTTTGCTCTTCCAGTGCTGGTTACGCTCTTTCTTGGCTTGCAATGATATGTGATCTTGCCCGTTTTCTTTGATGTAACAATGGAAAAAATGCTCCTCCTTGAGAGGGTTCTTTATATTTACACAGATCCACATACTGCTCATTCCATTTGATCTTTGCTACTCATTTTCCTTCATATCTTGCAAAGGGAGAAAAGGCTACATACACTGATTTTTTTATCATGCTTCAATTTCTTGCAATAGGGAGAAGCTATATGCTTTGATTTCTATCATTTTATGATTTGCTGCATATTTCTATCATTCCTCATATTTGTGAACTTGTTTGATCCTCTCCACCTTGAGAAATCATTTGGCTATATGACTTTCTGTTTTGCCCAAACTTGATTTTAACATTATTCCTGCTATGTTTTGCTCCAACATCCTTCTTCATAATTTCCATGTAGGGGTATCCGACCATGGTGACACCAAAACACTGCTCTAATGTTCTGCAAAGATGGATTGGTGCATTAACTACTGAGGATCGTGAGCAACTGCGGGTTTGCGGATATCCTCTTCGTTGTTGAACATTGTCAAGGTGGAGGTGAACTGGCACTTGTTATGCGCTACGGCTAGATTCTGGAAACCCACTTTCCATGTATTCCGCTTTGGGTAGATAGAACTTACCCCTACCTGAAGGAAGTCCGGCAGATCTGCGGGCTATAGGCGTACACATCTTCGCTCGTTTTCACGTGCAGTGACAGCTATGCTTCTGTCTTGAATCAACTGACAGGCTTATCTCAAAGTGCTTGCGAGAAAGGGCTCACCTGCAAAGATGGGTCTGCTTTAATGCTACGCCTGGCTTTTTTTGACAAGATTGCCAATGACCGTGCGTCATCAAGTAGCTTGTGGCTCCATTGCTTTGTGGTATGTTTCCTTGGGGAACACATCTTTAGTCATGGCCAGATGGCAGTTGCTATTGAGGTGGTAGAGATAGCGTTGGCCATGATCACCCACTAAATTGATCTTGCCCCCATTCTTCCGTCAGACACCTATGTCGGCTTGGATCGGGCATTGAAACGTTCCTGGCATTTCCATGGTTGCGGCGCCCTAGTGCAAGTAAGCCAACACCGTTATTTTAATGATTTACTGTCCTTATCTAATTGTGCTCTGCTTTTTCCTGACAGACTTGGCTTGCTGGCCACATGGGGGTAGAAGTCCCATGCCCCCAACACTCTGTCTTCGACTCCTATAGTCGCATAAATCATTCATGCACCCTTCCAGGCGTGCACGAGATATGCGAAAGACTATGGAATCTTACTGATGATATTGTAGTCTGGCGCATTCTGTTCACAACTGCGAAGCCCTTCACCTTCTTCTTTAACAACAGTGATTTTCGACATGTTATCCTTCCAGGGCTTACGGTCGGTGTGGAATACCATCTTGCCCGTGTTCTGTGTCAATTTGGCTTTTGCCAGGATTCAACTGAACAAAGCCCAATGCCCAACTGCTTCAAAGGGTACACTCTTGGCTCCAACGTGACATCTTTCGAGTTGGCTTGCTTGATGCATGGTGGCATTCAAACTTCTGGTCTTGCCATTTCTGAAGTTTTGGGTTGAACAGTAGAGTACGAGGTCAAAATTCGACAAACTTGGCCTATAAATGAACTTCCTCCTAGTGGCACTTCATCTACAGGAGCTGGCAGCTCAAAAAGAGCAAGAGTCGACTGATCGTAACTTGAGAGTCCACTGCTATCAAGTGAGCAAATTTTGTACAACTGATGAGCTGTAATAAAGGGACAGTCTTGTTTTTACACTGTGTCACTCCAGAATCTGATTTGGTCTGTGCTTGCAATGAATCTATGCTCTATGTAACAAACAGTTTGTGTTGGCTCACATGCTCCTGGCAGTAGCACTGTTCCAATGATCTTTTGACTTAGAAAGGCAGGTGGCATGCCCTTGGTCAAAGACCTATTTCCAACCAAAGAGAGGTTAACATGTCCCTAGTTGAAGCTCCCCTTTTTGCCAATATTGCGACTCAAAAGGCAGTCGGCATGCCTTTAGTTGGAACATGGCAAACGCTTTGCAAAGCGATGCAAAATGTGAAAGATGCGTGATCGAAAATGCTAAATGCCAAATGATTTATACAAGACTTATAGAATGGAAACATGATTTATGCATGGTTTATAGAAGATGTTGGTGCCCTTAGCGCCAAGGAAGCCTTATTGCCTGTTACAAGGAATTGGAATATTCTCTACTCACCTGGCACTACCTGGATCCCTGGGTTTATGGTGGCTCTCACTCATTCAAGAGACTTTTGGGATAACACGGGCTCCATGCCAAACTCCTAGGGCCATATACCTAGTTTTTTCAATAATTCTTTTCTTTTACTCCCTCAAAGGCATGCTGACTTACACTATCCCTACTTGGAAGTAATAAACACCTAGGCTGGGGGGTGGTTGCTTCCTCCTTTGTTTTAAGGGGTGGCTAGTCTCTTTGTAAATGTGAGTTTTGTAGGTGTATGCTTCGACTCCTCTCCAAGATGTGTTATGAGGATAGAGTTGTCCTGCATACCTCTCTCATTGGAGCCAACTTCTACCTTCAACTTCTATCTTCTCATTTCTTTTGTGCTCCGATGACTATGTCTTTTTTGCTCACACTCACCCACGACCTATCATTTTCTCCCCCTCTTGAGGTGTAGGCTCCTTGGGAATTTGTACATTTTGTCTAATTCCCCACAAATAGTTGCTCCCTCACTTCCTAGGTCACACATGTAGTAACACATGAGGAGGATCAAAACTCTTTCTAAGCGGGCTGGCCTTCCGTTTTTCCTCATTGGGCAATGATTATGCTGATGTTCCCTATTATAACTATAATGCAAAAGAAAGGAAACTAAAATGTATATGATATAGCATGCGTGATGTGTGGATGTGAGATACTAATAAGAACATAGAGACGCATGGTCTGTAATGGCATACTTTCCAAGGCCTGGGAGTGGCTGAGAATCATTGGTAGTACTTTTCAGGTAGGAAGTGTTAACGGGCTCTGACTGCTCCCCATGATCCATATCCTCAAGAATGACTGCGCCTCCAGATAGGGCTTCTTTCACAATGAATGGTCCACACCAGTTGGGCCTGAACTTTCCTCGGGCATTAAGTAGGTGAATGACACGCAAAACCAGATCACCTGGCACAAAATTTCTAGGCCGCACTTTCTTTTGATATGCTCGGGCCATTCGCTTTTAGTAGCATTGGGCATGGTGCAGGGCTTGTAATCTGTGCTCGTCGATCAGGTCCAGTTGAACATACCGGTCTTGGACCCATTCTGACTCATCTAGTTCTGCTTGTTTCAAAATTCTCAGTGACGGGATTTCCACTTCAAAAGGGAGAACTGCCTCCATACCATAAACATGTGAATATGGTGTTGCTCCTGTTGATGTCCGGACCGAGGTCCTGTAAACCCAAAATGCGTAAGGAAGCTTCTCTTGCCAGTCCTTATGTGTCTCAGCCATCTTCTTCAAAATCTTGATCAAGTTTTTATTAGCTAATTCAACAGCACCATTCATTTACGGCCGATAAGGAGAGGATCTGTGGTACTTGATTTTGTAACCTTAAAGATAGTCTTCAACTCTTTTTGCTATGAAATTAGCTCCATTATCTGATATGATGGCATGTGGAACCCCATATCTGGCAATAATGTTATTCTTAATGAAGTTTTCTATAGCTGCTGCTGTAACAATTCTATATGATGCTGCCTCGACCCACTTTGTGAAATAATCGATGGCCACGAAAATATACCGATGTCCGTTAGATGCAGCTGGATGTGTGGCCTCGATAACATCAATTTCCCAAGTGGAAAAATGACAAGGTGACGACATGCTATGCAGCTGTTGCGGTGGAGCATGTATGAAGTTGCCATGTACTTGGCAATTGTAGCATTTCCGCACAAATTGGCAACAGTCTGTTTCCATAGTGGACCAGAAATAACCTTGCAACATGATTTTCTTGGCCAATAGCACTCCATTCATGTATGGACTACATGTGCCTGCATGAACCTTTAACATCAATATATTTGCCTCCATATCTACGCATCTAAGAAGCATTTGGTTGTAGGATCTTCTGTATAGATGTCCTGTCCCGAGTACGTATTTAGAGGCCAACCGTATCAAGGTCTTCTTATCTGTTGCGGAAATGCCAGATGAAAAGTTGCCGGACTCCAGGAAAACTTTGATATCATGATACCAGGGCAATTCGACTGTCGGTTTAGCTTCTTGGATGTGCATGCAATGTGCAGGCTGCTCTACGCAAGTGACTGAGATATCCGCTGCTCGGTCTCTGGTAGCGATAGCCATGATGCCAGGGTAGCTAATGCATTTACGTACGCGTTCTTGGCCCACTTCATGAAAGAGAACTTGACCTCTTAGAATTTGTCAATCAGTTTCAGTAGATGCTCATGGTATAATACAAGCTTCTAATCTTTGGTTTCCAATAACCATTGACTTGTGAAATAAGTAGCATTGCGTCCCCATATACTCGAAGCTCTCAGACACCTTGTTCCAGTGCCACCTGTAAACCCAGGATGCATACCTCGTATTCAGCTTCATTGTTGGTGCATTCAAATGTCAGATTCCTTGCAAAGGGAATCAGCTGCCCTTGCGGCGTTGCTAAGACAGCATCAATACTTTTTCCTCTTTTATTGACTGCGCCATCAAAGTATAGGCATCATTGGCGTTCATCTTGAGGATTTTCTAACTCTGCATCACCTTGTGCAAATAGGATGTCTTCATCTGGAAATTGTGTTTGCAATGACTGATATTCTAGCAAAGGTAGGTCGGCCAAATGATCCGCCATCGCCTGTCCTTTCATGGACTTCTGTGTCACAAAAGTAATGTCATACTGTGACAGCATAATCTGCCACTTAATGCATCTGCCCACTAAGGCTGGCTTCTGGAACAGATACTTGATAGGATCGTGGCGACATAATAGCAGGACAGGGTATACCATCATGTAATACCTGAGGCGTTGAGTGGCCCACACCAAGGATAAGCAAACTTTTTCTATGGTGCTGTATTTGGCCTCACAGTCATTGAACTTCTTGCTTAGGTAGTAGATGGCCCTCTCTTTACGCCCTAGTTCATCATGCTGACCTAGGACCGTGCCCATGGAATACTGTGTGGTTGAGAGATATAATAACAGGGGCCGTCTTGGCGTGGGAGGAACCAAGACTGGAGGTTTTGCCAGTATCTATTTGATCTTGTCAAAGGCTACTTGACATTCATCATTCCAGTGTGTTTAGGCATTCTTCCTCAGGAGTTTGAATATCGGTTTACATATAGGTGTAATCTGTGCTATGAACCGGCTACTATATTGTAATCACCCCAACAATCTGCGTATTTCTTTTTCAGTAGTGGGGGGAGGCATGTCAATAATGGCTCTGGCCTTATGAGGATCCACTTTTATTCCTCTTTGGCTGATAATGTAACCCAGGAGCTTTCCGGAAGATACCCTGTAGACACCCCAATTTTGCAGTCACTTGGCAACAGGCTCCTCTGGAAGATGCTCTGGTTGCAACCACTACTCCTAAATCCTAACTCCACCAAAACCCTAACCACCAAGCCCACATAAGCCCACACAAGCCCACTCTAACTTAATCAAAGAAAAAACTAATAATTAAGAATCAAAACCAAATAAAATTCATTTCAAACATTTAAAACCCTAATTAATTAAGTAAAACCATAATTAAAACCAAAATCAAATAAAATCCACCTAAGTCCACTTAAAATCCAAATTAATCAAGTGAAAACCCTAATTAAGGTCAAAATTGAATAAAATATACTTAAATCCACCAAAAATCCAAATTAATCAAGTGAAAATCCTAATTAAAGTCAAAATCAAATAAAATCCATTTAAACCACTTTAATTCATTTAAATTCAAGGGAAAAAAAACCTAAATTAAACACAAAACCCTAAAAAACCCTAAAGTCACTTGAATAAGTTGAAAACCCTAATTTAAACCCAAAACTTTAATTAAAATCCAAAAAAAATCCTAATTAAACTAAAAACCCTGATTAAAATCTAAAAACCCCAAATTAAACCCAAAATTCTAATTAAATCACAAAAACCCTAATTAAACGGAAAAAACCCATAATTAAAAACCAAAAAAACTCTAATTTAAACTAAAAACTCTAATTAAAATCCAAAACCCTAAAAAACCCATAAAATAATTAAAATCCAAATTTGAAGCCTACTAATTAAACATTAAATCACAAAATCGAAAATTTTAATTAAAACTACAAAAAAGAAAAAACCCTAAATTAAATAAAACTTTAAAATCCCAAACCTTAATCACAAAAACCCTAAAAGAAAAACAATAATCCTAAAATTTTAATCTAAAACCAAGTAATTGAAACCTAAATTAAAATCACAAAATCAAAATCATAAACCTAGTTAAAAACCTAAAATCAAAACCTAAAATAAAACCAAAACCCTAAAACGTAAAACAACAAAAACAAGATGAACAAAAAACCAAAAGCCCAAAAAGAAACAGGCCCAACCCAAACTACATTTAATTTAAAACTTAGGCAAGAAAAATAATGCTACAGTCCCTTCTCCTTCCCCCGCAACCATCTCCCTATCCCTCCATCCCCATGAGCTGGCCAACTGTCAGCCACAATTCACCACTTCAACCACCCCTTCCACTCCTTTTAAAAGCTTGAGAAACTACCAGCGAGAGCAGAGGAGAGGAAGGGAGATTGAACGGAGAGAAATTAGAGGGGAGAACGACGGAGGAGCACCCTCAAAACCACAGACAAATCCAGAGCCAACTCAACAATTCCCCACAATCCAGAGCCTCTCCAAACCTATCTCGCGACCCCCTTTGCAACCCTGAGCCACCAGAACCCTCAGACTTGCGCCACCAGAGTCGCCAGAACAAGAGGAGTGCTGCTGATCAACCTCATCGGGAGAGACAACTGCCATCATCCTAGGCAATTTCCGCCCCTTTAGTTTTCATTTGTACTCCTTTAGGCATAAAGAGCCATCCATGCCCTCTAAATTGCGCTCTGGCGGGGTACACTGGCCCCTGTGCGTCGTCGTTCCTGCCTCCTGTGGTGGGTTCACCACCACTGGTGAGGCTAGAGGAGCGCCAACGAGGGGGGATCAACAGCACCATCCAGCCGTCGAGGGTCTCATCGACGCCGTTGGATCACTCCCCCACCTCCTCCTTTAGCTTCTCAGCCTTTCAGATCACCGATCAGCCACCAGGAGAGAGAAGATGGACTCCCCCAGGCTTTCGTCGTCGACGATCTTCGAATCGTCGATGGCGGCTATTAGTTTTTTTTTGTTTGTTTTGATAAAAGTCCTTTAACTTATTTAAACGTTGCAAGTGTGTCCTTGGATTTTATGCCCTAGTCCCTGAGCTTTTAGTTAAAGTTTCATTTCTTTAGTTTTGCTGTACATATTGCATTGTTCACCCTATTTTATTCTAATTTCAGTTATCAGTTTTGTAGTGTAGACACCCCATATGGTTGCAATAGGATCCTAACCCTAACCCTAGACCAAAACCCTAGCACTAACTCCTAAAACTAGTTCAAAACCCTAAAGTTAACTCAAAATCCAAAAATCCAACCTAAATCAAATCCAAAATCCTAAACTAAACCCTAAACCCTAGATCAGAATCTAAATCAAATCCAAAATCCAAAACTAATCGTAACCCTAATTAAGACCCTAGGTCAAACCCTAAACCCAAAATTCAAATCCTAAACTAAACCCTAAACCTTAGATCAAAACGTAAATCATATCCAAAATCCAATACTAATCAAAACCCTAAACTAAACCCTAAACCCTAGATCAAATCCTAAACCCTAAATCAAACCCTAGACCTAATTCAAAACTCTAACCTAAACCCTACGTCAAACCCTAAACCTTAATGTCAAACCCTAACATCTTATAACCAATTCCTACCTTCACCATAACAACCTATAACAACCTTCAACCACTCAAACAAACTTAACCAATTCCCACATTCACCATAACAACTTATAACCACCTAAACAAATCCTATCTACTTCCCACCTTCATTATAACCACCATAACAACTTGAAACAACCTCTAACTAACTATAACCAACTACTCTAACAACCCTAGCCATTTGCAAGCCAATAAATACCCGCCCATTTGCAAGAGAAAATGGAAGGGGAGAAAAGGAGTGAAAAAACTAGGAAAAATTCAAAACCGGAGCCACCAAGTTATTTTCTCACAACCAAAGCAACCAAAGAGGTCCAAGAGCAAAGAGGAAGTTCGGGAAAGAGAAAAATCTGAGTTTCAGGCCATCCTCGGCCATCTCCGGCTACCTCCGGCAAGCTTCAGCAGCCAAACCCACTGCCTGCTCAGGTAAGCACCCCTCAGACCTCAATTGCCTTCAATTTTGGCTCCCTAGGTCCTCCTCCTTCTTCCCCAACCGATTCCAGTAGCATCAGGTGGCTGCCTTGACTGGAATCAGGTCCTTTAGGGTCGTCGGATGCATTTTCCGGCAACGTAGGTGGGGGCACGAATCCAGTGAGCGATTCGTGCCCTGGTGTGTTCCATTCTGTTAGGTTTAGTCGCCCCTTGCTTCTCCGTCCATTTGGACATCGCTTCAAGCTCTCTGGAGGTCACCAAAAGTTCCTTGTCGGAGACGCGCTCGCCGTCATCGGAGAAGAAAGGTTGCAGTAAACGCGATTCGACGCTCCACGCTTCGCAATGACCCACTGACTCATGGGAAACCTTCCACAGCACTTCCCTGATGCTGCGGAGTAGCCAAGATCTCATCTCAAGCCCCGAGCAACCACTACAGTCAAGCTCGCCGGAGATGACTGAGACGACGGCGAGCAAGATCAGAGGGTGAGGGAACAGCGCCTTTCGTGCCTCTGGATGGAAGAAAATCGTCCTCCCCATGTCCCCAAGCCTCCAGAAGCTCAGAGACGTTGTGCCACTGCCCCTAGAGTCTTCTTCTTCTCCGGCACCATCGCCGGAGTCGTGTCGATGACGAGGGAGGTGGGGGGCCAACTCCAACCATCGAATCCCAGATCCAAACCTTCAGATCGTCTTCCCTTCCTCTCCTCTTGCTCATCGGTCGATTGGATGCCAGATCAGGCCTCGAGCGGGGCTAGGATCGAGCTCCAGTCGCCGTCGCCGGTGAGATGCGTTCACCGACGACCGTCGGGTCCTTTTTAAGCTTCTTTTAATAAAAACTTCTGTTTTTTTTTTCTTTTCTTGCACAGAGGTCCTTTTTCTTACACTTAGGTCCCTACACTTGATTTTTTTAATCCTTTTAATAATTTTTGTTCTGAAATATTACATAGGAACCCCTGAAAGTCTTTATTAATGTTTTCCATGCTTTAAACTTTGGTATAAACCCTCTGAATTTATTTTCATACATTTAAGACCAACATTTTTGCATTAAAAACCCTGAGCTTTGTCGAAATAATTCTGAATGCATGTTTTCCTGCCATAATTGCAAGTTAAACCCTGGATATTAAAATATTTGCTCAAATGTGTTCAAAAATTACATTTTAACCCTTGAATTTCTCTGATTTCTCACAAAATGCATATTTTTTAGGGTAAAATTACATAACAGTCCCTGAGCTTCCTGGATTTCAAACTTAAGACCTTTTTCTTGCACATTGAACCCTGAAATACTTCAAAATTGCATTATATAGATGTTTTACTTGCAAAATTGCATGTTGAACCCTAAGAATCCAAATTTTGACCAAAAACGCACGATTTTGCACATTTGACCCCAGATTTCTTCAAAATTACAGAAAATGTGTTTTTCTATATATTTGGTAATTTTGCACAAAAGCCCCTGGAATTTACCTTTTTCACTCACACATGCATTTTGTACACTTTGTTTCCCATTTCATGCATATTTTTTCATGTCTTCTTTCTTGCATTTTGCACATATTTTTGACTTGTTTCAAACTCAATTTTCACATTGTTTCTCGGATTTCTTCAGACTTTTGAGACTTGGATTTGATTTGGCTTTCCATCCCCCGAGGGTATACATTAACAAGCTTGACAATGCCGACATTGACCTGAATGAGGATTATTTTCCCAAATTTGATTTTCTCGGATTTCTTCAAGTTTTCGTTGTTTTGTGTGACGCTTTCCGAGTATTCTCGATTTTCACGATTTTCTTTATCGCCCAAGAGCGTACAGTAAAGCGGCATTTTCAATGCCTACATTGTCTCTTGGATTATCATTTTTGTCCCTTTTTTTATTCGTTTCTTTGATTTGGCATGTTTTCACAGTCATCTTAAGCATGTGCACTCACAATAGGTAAACATACACATAATAGACAATTAGCAAGCAGGAAACCTTGAAAGATCGAGTTCCTCGAGTGCATGGGGGTGCCTAACCCCTTCCCCATTCGTAACAAAAATCCTTACCCTTTCTCTGGCCCGTATTGATTTGTGCACTACATCCATTAGGCACGGAACATGCATATGTTTTCTTCGCCTTGGTTTCTTTTGGATTTTTTCCTTTGTGATTGGTTTTCCTCATCTTTCCATTAAATGACTAGGTGGCGACTCCTTTCCTTATCCTTTCTTATCTTTCCTTGGCGTTTCCGAGCCTAGTCTTCTTCTCCGGATTCACCATTTTTGCCGTGACCGTATCGGGACTCCTCGTGTGCTTCCACGCACCGTAGGAGAGCTGTGCAGGGTTCCACCAGCATGGTCACTGGAACTGGCGACTCCGCTGGGGATAACCAGATTCTAGCTTTCGTTTTGGTTTTCTTACTTGTCTTTGGTCTATATACTTTGTGCTTGTTAGCCTGTTCTGTTTGCTTGTACATATTTGACTGAACATGCCTTTTTGTACCTTTTTACACTATTGCTATGCCACCGCACATGCACATGTCCTAATTCATTCTTTTTTGTTGATACTTACTTTTATTTACTTACTTGTGAGTGCTATACCAACACATGCCATATTCCTGTCTTTTGCTTGTTGATTGACTTTTTAGATGCCATGATTGTGTGTTTTCTTTCCCATTTGCCATGATTAGGAGAGTAGAGACATGTTTGCCTCCCTATCTGGTTAAAATAACACATACAAACTCAGATAAACGAATAATAAGGCATAACTAGAGACAAATGCTCACAATCCCCTATAGTTTAATAAAACGTAAGTAAAAGACACAAAAGCATATCACATGATTGATCATATAGGACATGCATTTTCTCCTCTGAGTCCACCCACAGTTTGTGAAGGACAATTCTAGTAGCCCATTCTATAGCTTTGGCGTAGGGCATGTTGCTAGTTTGTCCCCCCTTGTCCAGGGTCGTGTCAGTGCTAGTAGATGGTACAGCTCCATGCTACTATAGGAGATGAGGTCACCAACACACCACCCGTTCACTGCTTGCGCTCCAGCCAGGATTTAGAACTGGAACCTTATTTTTCTGACCAGAGTCAAAACCCCAAACCCATGAGTGCGTCCCACATGGTCAACCCCATTTGGGACATGCATGGTGAGAGAGTGCACTTTAGGACATTCATCCGCATTGTGTGTCATGGCATGCCACTTTAATAACTCGCATTTGTCTTTGCGTCATTGTTCAAGTTTTGATACCTGTTTACTCAGGTAGCTTGTTGTAAGGTCCTCAGTGTGGAGCTCAAGTGTCTCTGTTGCGAGCGGCCTCCCACGGTTGTTTCCTCTTGCCTTTTCCGAGCTATTGGTCACTTTTTGACAGTAGTTCGTCTTAAAGCTCGTGCATTTGCCTTTTGCCGCAGTTCCATTCATTTCGCATGTGGTTAGCCATGGCCCCACAAACCCGCAAGCCTCCGGTTATTGTTTTGAAGGGGTACCAACATTCAGATCCTCCTTCTCTCACTTTGACTGCTTCTTCTTCCCTCTGTGCGTCCCTATTTGGGAATCATAGAGGATCCCTATCTCCTCTTCCGGGACAGTGGCAAGCACAAGCCAGTCTAGGGCCTATCACCGAGTCGATTGCGGTGACTACCAAGCGGGTCCCCGAAGTTCTGCCAGCTGCACCCTATCTCTTGGGCCCTCCTGTTTCAGGAGTTCAACCAACTACGGTTGCATCTATGTTAGGGCCATTCCTGTTCCGATCTTGCCTTTTGACCCAACTTTTGATGGGTCTTCGGCCACACAGGCACAGTACTTGAGAGCTTTGGCTCAAGGGTTCGAGCACATGGCCCTTTCTCTTGATCCTATTGAGAGTCTTCCTTTTTCGGCCTCTAAGGTTCTAGTGCAGATCACTATAGCATTGCAGGCTCACCCCACTACACTATCGCCCATACCATCGCCCAGCATCACACCGCTCTGGCGATGGGGGCGTTATTTCTGCCTCCTGCACCACAATTGCATTGGTCACAGCATGCATCACCGTCACTTAAGAATCAACCCATTAGTTGTGCGAGAGTACAGCATTTCTCGAGTCCGTCGCCCGGAGCTGTACTGGTGCCGCAACAGTTGCTCTTGCACTCAACACCACACATAGCACAGCTTACTCAGAACCCACCTCAGCATCAGGATCAGGTCCTAGCACGTAGGTCATCACTACACTCTAGGCACACACCTTCCACTATCAAGCTAGTGCATCTCGTCGCATTGGCTCTGCCAAAACAGCAGCATAAGGAAAAACGAGGTTGTCGCGTTGAAAGCGACTACACTCCACTGGGTTAGTCACTGAGAACTGTTTTTCCTCATGTTGTGTCGCTTTTAAGACTCTCGAATCCACGTCCCCCACCAACTCCACTCCCTCCGTGGTACGACGCGAGCACATACTGTGACCATGCCGGTGGAACCCTTAGCGCGGCTCTCCACCTACTCCGTGTGCGAAAACACACAAGGAGATCCGATACGGTCACGGCGAAAATGGTGAATCCGGAAGAAGAGAGAAGACCTGAAAACACCAAAGGGAAGACAAAAGAATAATGAAAGGAGACGCTACATAGTCTTTTAATGGAAAGACGAGGAAAACCAAAAACACAAAAAGGCAGAAAACAAGATGCAAAGATGCATGTGTGATCTGTGCCTAATGGATAATGCAAGATGAATGCGGGCCAGAGAAAGGGTAAGGATTCTGGTTACGCATGGGGAAGGGGTTAGGCACCCCCATGCGCCAGAGAAAACTCGGTCTTTCT
>JAMKQA010003490.1:0-19835 GCA_024699735.1 Posidonia australis
CTCCAGCTGCCTTTATGGACCTGATGAATAGGGTGTTTCGGCCCTATTTGGACCAGTTTGTGGTGATCTTTGTGGATGATGTTTTGGTGTATTCTCCGAATGTTCAGTCTCACCGGAGGCACTTGAGGATCGTGCTGGAGACGCTGAGGTAACATCAGTTTTATGCCAAGTTCTCCAAGTGCGAGGGTAAGAGGTTGAAAAGGGAGGTAGGAGGCTGAAAAGGCATGAGGTGGAGGTGAAGGCTTAAGAGGGAGAAAATTTGGAGATAAAGAATAAGAAGAAAAGTTAGAGAAGATTGTGCAATGAAATTTTAAGACATTATTGTAAGGATAATTTAACGAGAACATGTACTCGCTAAATAAGATTAATTCTTTTCCAGTAAATTAGTGAATATTTTGAAAGGACATATCGTTGCTGAGTACTCGCTAAAACTTTAGGAGAATTGTTCCTTACAAAATCTTTGTTAATGTCTTCGTTAAAATTCTACGATGACTTTTCCTTGCTATTTCGTTTCAAAATACAGAATTTTTAATAATGAAAAGAATTAATACCTCATCCACGCCACCAACTCACCAAGCCATAAAACCCAATCTACGTCTACTAGTTCCCTGGGTCACTTTCACTGTGATGGAACAATGGAAGCTAATTGATTTCATGTTGATCTTAAAAATAATCAAACCCATTAACAACTGCAGCCCGGCCCATTCAGCTTCAATCTGGATTTGATCAAGATTGTGGACTTATGGTAGTAATAATGGGTCAGTATTCTACAATTACTGGGCGGAGTGACAAAAGCCCCCCTTGCAGTTATACTGGAGGTTTGGGAGTTTGGATTCCAGACATCAAACACATAAACATATGTCATCGAGACTAGACCAGCCTTAGTTATCTTTAAGATAAAATATATATATATATTACACCTTATCATCTTTTTTCACTGCCCTTCATTTGGAATTTCCGCTTGTGGGCCTATTGGTATTGGGTCTCTGCCTTTCTTTTTGAACTTCCAGTTTAGCCCTGACTTTAATTTTGTGGTTGACTTTGTTTTGTCAACTCTTGACCTTAAATTTTAGCTGCCTTATTCTAGATGGATTATACTTCTTCAGATCATCCTCTGGTTAATTTAGAGGGAGAGAAATTAAAAGATTTTTCGTAATAATTCTAAGTCTGTTTGCTGGCTCATTTCTGATATTTTGTATTTAATGCAATTCTGGGTGTCTAATATTGTCCCAGGTTTTGAACAACAAGACATGATGCAGTTTGTTGCTGCTCTATCCCCTCAGCTTCAGGCGTCCCTTGTTCCACCCTCTATTCCTCCTCCTCCTGCTCCATCAGGGGAGACAACCCAGGAAGATATGCATGCTTGAAGTTCAAAGTGAGCATAGTGGGTAAAATTTTATAGAATTTTTGTTATAATATTTTTGTGTCCCATTTTTGTATACTCCTTAACAGGAATGATCTCATTTGATACTTAACATTTACAACTTCATGCTATCTTCAATGGTTGTAGAACCTCTGGGTTGTAATATTTTTGGAACATTGTACTTCTATTCTGACTTTTCGTCGATATTAATCTATTCTGACAAACAAAAAAAAAAAGTCTTGAAAGCCAAAAAAGTAAAATGACGTCTGCCATCCACAAAAAATGCAATGAATTAATGAAGACAACTACGCATGACTTGTTCGACTTGTCAACATAAGAGCCATGTATTCGTGTGTACGGAACAGGTGTCCACACCGTAACTTGAATTGGTCTTGGAGGGTTTTTTTTTTTTTTTTTTTTTTTGGGCCGTCTAATTTGGTATTGGTGTTGGTACTAGAAAGTGACGTAACCAAAGCTTAAAATGCCAGCCATCGACACACGTACAACACATTGCATTTATGTTTCGATGGAGGTTTATAATTTACAGAAGAATTTTAGAATGTACAACGGAGGACAAAAGGCTGAGGAGGTGCACGATGTAGGGCAGGAGACTGAGGAGGGAGGAGGCACACGATAGAGGGTAAGAGGTTGAAAAGGGAGTTAGGAGGCTGAAAAGGCATGAGGAGGTGGAGGTGAAGGCATAAGAGGGAGAAAATTTGGAGATAAAGAATAAGAAGAAGAGTTAGAGAAGATTGTGCATTGAAATTTTAAGGCATTATTGTAAGGATAATTTAACGAGAACATGTCTTCGTTAAATAAGATTAATTTTTTTCCAATAAATTAGTGAATATTTTGGAAGGACATTAAAACTTTAGGAGAATTGTTCCTTACAAAATCTTTGTTAATGTCTTCATTAAAATTCTACGATGACTTTTCCTTGCTATGTCGTTTCAAAATACAGAATTTTTAATAATGAAAAGAATTAATACCTCATCCACGCCACCAACTCACCAAGCCATAAAACCCAATCTACGTGTACTAGTTCCCTGGGTCACTTTCACTGTGATGGAACAATGGAAGCTAATTGATTTCATGTTGATCTTAAAAATAATCAAACCCATTAACAACTGCAGCCCGGCCCATTCAGCTTCAATCTGGATTTGATCAAGATTGTGGACTTATGGTAGTAATAATGGGTCAGTATTCTACAATTACTGGGCGGAGTGACAAAAGCCCTCCTTGCAGTTATACTGGAGGTTTGGGAGTTTGGATTCCAGACATCAAACACATAAACATATGTCATCGAGCACAATATCTAAGGTTTGATTGTAATCAAATGAGTGATGGTAAAGTGCATTCACCAACTTAGTTATCTTTAAGATTAAAAATATATATATATTACACCTTATCATCTTTTTTCACTGCCCTTCATTTGGAATTTCCGCCTGTGGGCCTATTGGGTCTCTGTCCTTCCTAATCTCGTTGGACAGCAATCTTAATCAATCAGTCAATTTAAGTTTTGAAAGCCAAAAAAGTAAAATGGCGTCTGCCATCCACAAAAAATGCAATTAATTAACGAAGACAACTACGCATGACTTGTTCGACTTGTCAACATAAGAGCCATGTATTCGTGTGTACGGAACAGGTGTCCACACCGTAACTTGAATTGGTCTTGGAGGGTTTTTTTTTTTTTGGGCCGTCTAATTTGGTATTGGCGTTGGTACTAGAAATTGACGTAACCAAAGCTTAAATTGCCAGCCATCGACACACGTACAACACATTGCATTTATGTTTCGATGGAGGTTTATAATTTACAGAAGAATTTTAGAATGTACATATAATATCATCAATTTAGATCGAGCTACGAGTTTTGTTATCAAATGATTTTCAATGTCATGTAAATTTTCATATTTTGCAGAAGGGTTTTAGAGTATATAATTTACCATGGTTGCATCGACGCCTGTAATATTTTTGAATCCTAAAAGGTAATACATATTATATGTATTATTGTAATTCGTATGATATAAAACCTTAATGCATGTCATAAATGAATTTAATGCATGCCATTTGATAGAAGTTTATAATCCATAGAAGAATATTAATAAGATACGTCAAGTTATAAATATCATGTGACTCTATCAAATAATTCTTTTACATACGTAAATTAAAGTTCATATGCTGTAAGAGAATTTGAAAGTATTGCTATCTATGATATTTTTATGTCCTAAAAGTAAATATGTATTGCACGTATTATTATAATTTGATATTGATATAGATATTGAATACATGAGATAAATATTTTATGTAATGAATTCCAGGCATGCATGCTATGCATGTAATTAGTATTAGTAAATTCAAAAGATAGAAAAGGTTTGGAATGAATGCCATCTCCTTCCTAGTTTTCAGAAAGTCATCCTTGGTATATTACCTGGACAAAATTTTCAAACGTTTCTGGAAGAGTTATTGGAAAAATGAGAGGTCGTGAAACGATTTATGTTATGACCATTGAAGCCAATCAGTCCATTCTGCATTTATGATTTCCACTTTTAATACACCTCAAAAATTAATTTCAGTTCGACAGATTGTTAATCTGCAGGTGGCAACTTATGAATAAAAGGACAAGCCATCTTATTTGACCATCTCCAAACACTTCCACCTCGAAAATACCAAACAGCAGTGCGTTGAATGTTGAGCATTATGCCAAATTCCTGCAATATAAATATTAGCTTGCGTGTATTTCCTTCACTTCCTACGGAATTAGTTTTGAAAGGGATTCTGATATTAGTATTTGAGAGAATTGTATGATATCCATGCATGGTGTTATCTATATATGGGTGAGATTCATTTAGAACCACCTTTTGCTCTTGATTTTCCTAAAATTTTGTAAAATTTGTGAGGGCTAGACTGAATGTCTAATGATGCTTAGAGCATCACAAAATTATTTTTAAAATCAAAATCTTATGCGAATTTTTTCTAAGGGAAAAAAATTATTTTGACTCTAGGATGACGTTTCTGTACTTACAAAGTACTATGCACTGGAGTTCATCTGGAAGGACTTTAATTTCCTGTTCACAGAAGAAATGATTTGATAGGAAACTAATTCTACTTTCTTTTCAAGTATGACTAAACAATATGAAGTTCATTTCCCTACTTAGCAATTCCTTGAGATTTCATTGGAATTCACACTCATCTCTGATTAAGGCCTTTATGCAATCCCCTTCATTGAGATCTTTCTTATAAATTACTAACTTTCACATAATTTATATTTGTTTGATACATAATGATTTTAGAAACTTTAATGTCTAATAATTATGTATAATGATTTTTATTTTATAGTTATATGATAATATTTTATTAATTTATTAAGACTATATGATGATTATAATAGACTTTATTATATATATGAACTTTCTAATGTTATATTAATTTAAGATAAAAAAGGACGAGTTAGGTGCGCTAGCTCATAAACGAAGAGCCTGGCGTAGATTTCATGACACATTCGCTGGTGAAGGTTACAGACATAGGAGGTGGAAAGCCAGCAGCCTGAAAAGTGGTTGTGCGCCAGCTTGATGCGCCAGGTAGGTGCGCCAGCCAAGTGCTCGAGCTAAGTGCTCCAATTCTGTGCTCTAGCTTAGTGCTCTAGTTAGGTGCTCAATATTGGTACTCTAACTTGGTGCTCTCCCCTACCTGTCTGAATTTCTAATTGGGCTGATGGGATTGAGTTTGGCACATCCAAAGCAACATCTGGAAAGTTTATCTATGAGCCACCTCAAAATCGGGGTGTCTACAATTGACTTGCTCCTTCATTTTAAGAAAGCCTCATTCAATGACTGGGCCTCAGTACTGGATAACTTAAACTCCAAACTAACAACTTGGAAAGGGAAATTCCTCTCCCTTGGTGGTCGGCTCACCCTATTAAACTTTGTATTATTTGCTATGCCTACGTATTTTCTCTTAGTCCTTCATTTGTCAATCAAGGTGGTTTTTGAGATGGATCGTCTTAAACGTAGATTTCTTTAGTGTTCATCTGGATCCTCCAACCATGGCTACCACTTAGTGAATTGGCAAAGAATATGTCGGTTTAAAATACAAGGAGGGTGAGGCATCATTAACATTAAAAACTTTGGTTTGGCGCTTAAGTGTAAACTATCGTGACAACTTAGGTAGCTCAAAACTTAAACGGATTAAATTAGTGAAATCTCATTACTATTCTCTCCATAATTCTGGTGCCTTGCTGAATATAGGTCCTCTCGACTCTCCTTTATGGTCAAAACTCAGGAACAGTCTACCAATTCTGAATACTACTCTAAATTCATTATAAATGGTAAAGCTAATATCATTTTCTGGGAAAATGTTTGGTGTGAGGTTGGAGCCCTAAAAAACAGTTTACCAAAACTATATCAGATTTCTAATATGAAGAAAGGCTCGGTCAAAAGGATATGGACTAAATTCAATGAAGATTTTTTAGGTTTATTCAATCATCCTAGGAATTTAAGCCCTGATTTTGAAACTTTACAATGTCAACTGGATAAATTTTCAGAAAAAGTAAGTAGTCTTCAGCTCAATGAGGAGGCAGATGCTAGTAATGGGACTCTTGTAACCAACAATGCCTTTTCTGTTAAAAGCTGTTATGACTCATTGAATATTGGAGAGCTTAGATGTCCACTCAAAAATTATATTTGGAAGTACAAGATCCTTTTGAAAATCAAACTCTTCCTTTGGCTGTCCATCCAAGATAAGATTTTGTCTAAGGAAAATCTTATACAGAAAGGCTGGTTAGGGTAGTTATTGTGCCCATCATGTTCCTACAATTGTGAAACCACCTCGCATATATTATTGTCATGCCCTCTAGTGACTCTATTCTGGTCATTTTTCGTATCCAATATCTCTTCACATATTGTGGGTAACTTGATTGATATTTTCTCTTTGAGGTTGTATGCAAAACATTCTGACAATGCATTAGTTTAAAACCTTCTCATTCTTATTGTTTCTTGGATTCTTTAACTAGAAAGAAATAATAGAATCTTCAAAAATAAATTCAAAGCTATTATTTTATTTTATTTTATTCTATCGCACTAATTAAACTTTGAGGAGAAATTAATTATATATGTCAAAGTAGTGTCGAATTCTCCTAGACTATGGACAATATTCAGAATGTATGGAATCAAGAAAGCGTTAATATTACAGTCCAGTCCATCGCATCTTCTATTGGTCTTGTCGTTCCTAGATCTAGCACCTTGGCTACCATTCCAGTAAATGCGGTGGTGGATTCATCGTACGATCCTTTACAACTTGAGATGAGAAATGAAAATTAATAACATATAGTTGAATTCTTATTTTTTTGATATATTTGGTGACTATAATAATTTTTGAACTTTTATTTGATCTATCGACGTTTGACTTTTCTGTAAACGGTACAATTTGAATTTACTTAGTGGCCATAGTCTAAGTGATAATAATTAATGATATCTATCTATTCCAAAAAAAAAAAAAAATCTTACCCACAAAAAAAAAAACTCTGCATGTCCTTGCATTGACGTTTATGTCCTCCACGATCTCGTACTGTACGGCAGCATTTGACTGCCACAGCTGGGAAGAAATTTTGGGTGGTTGGGTTTGAGACGGCACGCGAGATGACAGTCAAACAATACGCAATAATATGACAGTCAAACAGGAAGCATAAAATGGATTTCTTCTCTTCGAGGAGTCCTCTCTCTCTCTCTTGTTGGTCAGCTTGGAGGCAAGTGCGGGAGACCGGAGGTTGGGAGGATAGGGGGAGAGGAGAAGGAGAAGGCAAAGGAAAGGAAGAGCTTTGGGAGATTTGTCTACAGATTACAGAAAATGGCTGTAAGTGATTCTGCTTGTTATGGTTCTGATTGTTATCTGTTTCATGATTGAGCTGGGTAAGTTGGTGCTATTGAGAATTTTGTGATTTGGGTCTTTTTGTTGCTTGTAGGGATAAAAAACTGGTTAGTTCAATTTGATGTTTTTGGTAAGTATGCATGTTTACTGTGACTGGAACTCCTGTTTGTTGCTTACAGTTTTTTTTGTTTTGGCTATTCTCTGGTCGGTTCTTTTATATAATTGGCGACCATGGGATGATAATTCCGCTCTTTCTTTCCATGTCAAATATCAGAAGTTTGAATTACCCTCACAAGGTCAGTAACCATAAACAGCACCTTAATTGATGGGACTGAGGTTGATTGGTTTCTATAAAGATGCAATCTCTTGGATCAAAAGAAACAAAAAGGTTTATTGAATATGTTACTGAAAGGCCCTGGGTTCCACCAAAAGCTAAATCCATCTTTTTGAAGGCCTATTGCACGATTCTGATATTAGTATATGATTCCCATGATAGGAATATATTTTGTAGGGATAAGATGAGGGCGTTTCCACAGAACTGTACATACTTCAAATAACAGGATTGTTGGAGCTATGATGCATTGAGTGTCTGCACCATTACAGTATTCATGCTCCATGCTTGCCCATCGGAATCATTTCCCAGTGCAACGGATCTATAGGGTTGTGTTATAGAATACTTATTGAAGTTCAAATAGCTGCCATGTATTGTCTTTTGAGTCATCATAAGAAGTTTGCTGCAAACTCTCTCTTGTGGGATTTGGATTTATTAATGAAAACATAACTAATAAATTATGCTGTCCCTCTCAAGAAACATTTTAGTACCGTTTATTTAGGGACTTATCTGTATCAGGATCTATTAAGGATCACGTCTGTATTGTAGTCTATAAATACTTTGTTTGTATTAAAGTTACGCAGTGTCTAGTATTTTACATTCTTTGTCATTGTCTATCATCTATATTCATTCTCTCGTATAGTGAAGGACAATCTGCCATTGTTTGTGGACGTAATTCTTTGGGTGAACCACATAAACTCTGTGTTTTGTGTGTGTGTGTGATTGCTTATCTTGCTTGATTTTCCGTAACAATTTAAGGTTGCTTTGATTAATATTTCTCATCCAGTCTTGTAGGGTTGACAACATTCTATGATTGGGTCATGATATGTTGTCAAACTATTAGATCCTAAATGGCACTTGATGCTGATTCTATGGAGGATAAGGCTTTTATTACTGTACTATATTCGTATTTTCTACAAAAGTTGTCTTGATTATTTAACTAGTGTTGGAAGTTCATGTTTGAGTTTTGAAGGTTATTGTTATGCCTCACACTTTGCATCAACAATAAAAACTGTGAAAACATGGGTTTTAGATGATCACAGTGGAAACTTGGATTAGTTGGTACATGTAGTGATGTGTTGAAACAATGTATGATAGGTTATTATCACTATCAATAAATGGTCACTTTTTGCAATTCCTACAGAAAATTTTTGATATTGAATCCATGTAAATAAAACAGTAGTTTTACCTGTTCTGATGTTAACCTACATGATAATAGATTTTGACGCATTCATGATTCTTTTGCTGATTGTAAGCAATTCTCTGGTTAATTTGACATCAGCAAATAATTGCTGTTTGCGGCATTCCTTTACTTTGCTTGTATAAGTAGGTAAGGCTCGTCATAAGCTTTTCCTTATGGTTAAGTGTGGCAATTCCAAAACATGTTGATGATTATCAAAAAATTTCTTTTAAGGCCATGTTTGGTTGGTTGTAATCAAGGGGTAGAATGCAATCCAATTATATATATGTTTTTGATTACGCGTTTGATTCATCAAATTAAACATTGTAATCTGATTACCTTGTAATAATAGTAATCTAATTATGAAGTTTTTTGTAATAATTGCACCAATAATATTATTGTACATTGATGTTGTTGCCACCACAATACTTGTGTCGATGAAGAACTCTAGCGATCGTCGAAGTAACTCCGACCGTCATCGGAATAACTCCAACAGTCATTGGAGCAACTCCAATGATCGATAGAGTGGCTTTGGTCATTGTCAGAACAACTCCAACCATCACTAGAGTAATTCCAGTCATCGTCGGAACAACTCAGGTGGTTGTTGAGGCAACTTCGACCATCATTGGAGGAACTCCAGTGATCGATGGAACTATTCTAGCGATTGTCAGAGAAACTTTGGCCATCTCTAGAATAACTCCAGCAGTCATCAGAGCAACTTTAACTGTCATCGGAATAACTCTGATCGTCGTTGGAGCAACTCTTGCAATTGTTAGAACAACTTCAACAGTCACCAAAGTAACTCCGGTTATTGCCAGAGCAACTCCAGTGGTCATCGGAATTACTCCAACGGTAGCCGGAGAAACTCCAACGATTGTCGGAATCATGTTGGCTACCATCAAAGTAATTCTGACTACCATCGGAATTACTGTGGTGATTTCTGAAATTGGTCAGACAATCATCAAAATTAATTATATAATATATAATAAATTACAAATTTTAGTCATCCAAACATTGTAATTGATTTTCATGCAATTTATTTGCAATGTAATTTAATTCCATGTATTCAAATTCCTTATAATTTAATTACATTACATTACAACCATGCCAACCAAACAAGGCCTATGTTCAACAACGTTGCACACACACACAGTGCCATTTCTTGAATCCTACACTTCAGCAAAGAGGTCATAGATTTGTGTGTTTGGCCAACAGAGAAATGTCTGCTATCAAATGTCTAGTACCAATTACATTCTGATCATAATATGCTGGTTCCCAGTTGCGATATCAAATTGACCTTCCTTCATTGCAGCAGCAGGCTCGTGTTCCAAATTTTGGAAACTGGGAAAGTGGTAATGATGCCCCTTATTCTGATTACTTTGATAATGCACGAAAGAATAGAGTTTCAGGGAAGCCAATCATACCAAATGGTCCTGAAGAAAACCCAGACGCCTTCTCTGAATGCAAGATTGATTTTGAACCAGAGGTGTCAAAGACTATGGACCAGCATCATAGAAGTACAGACGATCACTGCAGGGGAACCACCAGAACAAGTCTTGGATCTGAACGAAGCATAGAAAACTCTCCCCTCCATCCACACTTTCAAGTGAAGTCTGCTAACAAGGTGGGTGCAGGATCACCTGCACGTGAAAGAAGAGCTGCACCAGAAAGCGGCAATGTTCTTGGTTCTGGCACAACAGGAAGATCCAGAATGAAGCCTACCGAACAAGTCCATGAAATTGTAAATTATCTTTTTCATCATTTCTTACTCAGTTTGCTTACATTTCACGTACTTCTGACCTTGCAATATTATCTGCATTGTTTTTCAAATGATAACCACCATATATTTTTCTTACATGACAGCCACCAAAGGGCTCGATGGTTCCCAAATTTGGAGCTTGGGATGAGAATGATCCTTCATCGGCTGATGGTTTTAGCGATGTTTTTAACAAAGTGAGGGAGGAAAAACAGAGTAGAACAAAGGCTCCTATGATTACCACTGAGCCGGACTTTGCCACTGCTTATGCGGTAGATAGAAGCAGAGACAACAAAAAGTCATCGGTATGTTTGACATTACCTTTCTTCACATATATGTTGAAACAAGATGTTTCTAACATGTATGTGACTAGATTGTTATTTTTTATCCTCGTACTAGAGTAGATTTAGGATAATTAAGATTATTGTTATTATCTATTGGTCTATCTATATTGCTCTATAGTTTATAATTCATGTTTCTAGGAATCCTTTTTATACTTGACACCTACTCTCTATGTAAGGGAGTGGGATCTTCATAGTTAATGCGCATATCCTCTTCTTCTTTTCTTCCACCGGTTTAGTTAGTTCTAGTCAAAATGCAAATACTCTATCCTCCTCCTCTTTTAAGTTCTAACAATTTAATTTGATGCAGTTAATGCATGTATTCTATTTTCCATCTCTTCTAACAATGTAAAACGGTAATCTCAAGGATTTGGGCTTGTCACTTGATATGTTTTGATAAGAGCACTATCATTTTCTTATGATGGATGATTCAGTAATATAATGGTGTAGAGAGCCGTTTAATTTATGATGCAGTAATCAACCTATTATAAGTCTTCTCCTTAAAATAAAAAAGCACCCATGATAAGTATTGTACGTATACTTCTATTCTAAAATTTTTGGTTTCCGTGAAGTAATTTCTTTCACATACTGTGGAATTACGCATCTGCTTCATAAATTACCTTCTTGCTTGGATTATTCATTACAAATGGACAGTTGTGTAGTGATATGCTTATCCGGAATCCCAGAATACCATGTCACATTAACGCATGGAGCTGTTCTTCTTTTTTATATTCAGCTCTTGTCGTGCTTTGGCTGCTGGAAACAGTGAAGGTTATACATATGGAAAATCAACAAATCTCAAGCAAGTAAAGAGCTTGGAAGCAGATTCTTCGAGTGTGTGTTTTTAAACGTGAATTGGGGCCTTGGGACAGTTGATAGAAGTTTTCAATTTTTCTCCTTATATATTCCACGTACAAATTCCCAGTGTATTTTGTGTACCTATTTACGTTTGTAGCTAATCTTAATGCATGAGTTTGACGTGTGGCAAAACGAGGCAGTTTCCTCCTTCTGCCCTTTGGGTCGTTGATTTAATGTGTTTTTTTTTTTTTTGCAATTCATAATGTGTTTGTGCCTATTTACATTTTTGTGTAATCTTAATGCATAAGTTTGACGTGCAGCAAAAAGAGGCAGTTCTCTCTCTCCTACCAATGCAATTTTGAGGTTCCAATGGCCTCTCCCTTTTCCGTTATTAGTTTGAAATATCTCTATAGACTTGCAAATGGAGTAGCCGAGGATGAAGCAAGACCAACGGAAAATTACATAATTGGAGAGTGTACAAGAATCCCTTTTAATTGTTTTCTCGAATGGACATAATCAACTGCTAAAAGTCCATGTTGACGATCTAAGACAATGAAGATTAAGCTGTGGTAAATCTTATTGGATGAACTTCTGAAGGAAATGGAACAATTAGATGACGGGCAATTTTAGTGAACAAAGTTATCCAACAGCAGCATCTGAAGGTTGAAGCAACACCAAATGAAACCCAGCACTAACATAGAAAACACTGGATTCTTGCGTTTTCAATACATATATATCCTCCGAAAAAAGGTACATACACATCATTACGCAATTAGCTGCAGGCACCAGAAACAAAACACTTCTACAACTCTTCTTACATGACAAACAGCTTACCAGATACAGACAAAGTTTGAATTCAGGCAACACTGGAGCGGAACATCCAAAGGGCAGTAATAGTTACCACTAAACTAAACAAGCAGGTCTCAATCTAGTTTAGACCAAAACAAAGTTTAGGAATAAGCAGCTCAGTTTATTTGTTGCGACACTGATGTCTGCAATTCCAAAAGGTTTCAATCTATTGATTCAGATTTTAGGAACTCAGGCGCAGCAGTTGCATCCAACAGCATTCCATCTACCTGTGCTGATCCCCCCACTATTTCCACATTGTTTGTGATCTGCTCATTCCAATCGCATCAGTCTGCACTCCTATTTGCTCCAATTGTCCCACTGTTTCCTCACTCATTAAGCTCTTATCACTATGTTCTGCAGTTGAATTAGATACTTGCGGGGGTTTACATATTAGCTGAGTCTTTGGTTCCTCAATCGCATCAGTTTGCATGATCCCCACAATTACCTCAATCTTTGTATTCTTCTGGTTCTGTTTTATTGTTAAATTAGGCACTTTACAAAGATTAAACATTGGCTCAGATTTTGGTTCCTCAGTCGCATCAGTCTGGATTCCTTCTTGCTCCAAATTTTCCAGTGTCTCCTCTATTGTGCTCTTGTCACTATGTACACCTGTTGCATTAGTTACTTCGAAGGGGTTACATGTTGGCTTAGATTTTGGTTCCTCGATCACATCAGTCTGCATCCTGCCCACTTGCCCTGATTTCCCTACCATATCCTCATCATCAGTGCTCACCACAAGCTGTTCTACTGATGCAATAGATACCTCCTGTCCATCTCTTTCCCCACCATTTATAGTGCTCTCGCCCTTCCCCTCTTTGATAAGCTCATTTGCTTTCTCATCAATCTTTTGGGTACTTACCACAGCTGCTCCCACAGCAGCGTTCTGTGCATCTAGTGTGGCGGCTCTTGCAGCATTTTCATCAACTCCAGATTTGATTTCAGCCAACCGATTCTTGTGCTTCCTTCCTCCTAAATGAGTGACAAGCGTCGACTTACTGTTGCACTTCAACTTACAAACTTGGCACCAAATTTTATTTCTCTTCCTTTTCTTCTTTTTACCCTTGGTCACTGTTTTGTTTTGTGTCATCTGCACTGTAGTGGCACTGCTTTTTTCCTGGTTTGATGATACAACATCGGCATTCAGCACAGTATCCTCTCTGTTGTTTTCAACCATGTGCTTGTTGGGTTCATTTGGCAATCCGGTGGATCCAGCATCATTTTCAGCCCTTGTTTTCTGGAAGGCCAACAATGCTTCTTTAGCCTTGTGTTTTCTCCCTTCAAAGTGATCATTTAAAGTTTTCTCACTGGTGGTGCAAATTCGACATAAAGAGCAACTCCAGGTTATCGTCTGCACAGAAACAGAGACACCATCAATTTCAACTGGTGCTTTCTTAACATTCAACAGTGCTTCCTTGGCCTTATGCTTCTTGCCATTTAGGTGCTCATCTAAACCTTCTCTGCTAGTAGCACTAACTTGACAAAGGGCACAACTCCAATCTTTTTTTGATGACCGCAGAAGTTTAGCAAGCCCACTGATGAACCCAGCTTTCCTCTTTGTACCAGCAGTGCAGGCACTCAAGGGCTCATCCTACATTAAAGATGTGTAGGAAAATAGATCATCAAGGTATGACACACAATGAAATAAAATTAAACAACTATTCCATGAAAAATAATGTAATAGCACAACCTGAAAAGAACATATTTGACTTTGACATTGATGGTTATCACATCTGCAAAGCAGAAATTATACATATCCAGACAAACTGCTGCTATATAGGTCATAAGGAAAACTGCACATATAACTTGCACCGCAAGTAGCTCTGATGGTGTTCTCATGTTGATGATGAACGTCAGATACCCTATTGGCATATTGCATGCTCAGACTCTTTGAATTGTCCATGCTATATTTCCCAAACTACTTTGGAAATTGACAGAAATGGGGATTATCTAATATTCTTCTGAAAAATGTTAAAATATCTGATAAAGAAAAAAAAATCTAATTATATGTAATAAGCTCAAGAGGCTAGTAGGACTCACAGTGGAACAAGCCTACTGAGGTGATGCGAAGGAAAGGGCAAAAAAAAAAAAAAAAGGAAACACGATGTATGCAGCCAAATACACAATGCAGACAGGGAAGCTACGTGGCCCATTGCCACAGCCCCAGTATCCAAGCGACCACATATTTCCCATGTTAGACTAGACATATTGTAGTATAATAGGTTAGTCTATAATAAGGTAATTGGATATCTGTTTATATACAGTCCTATATGTATGTAACCTATTGATTAATAATAGATATATCAAATTTCTCTCTCATCTCTTATCGTACCAGAATCTAGGTTAAAACCCTAGGATTTCCTCAACTGTCAGCCATCTCCGACAACTTTTCCGATATCGATCAGCCCCTTCGACCACCTTTCCAACGCCGACCAATCTCTTAGGGACATCTCCCACTGTTCTCTTAGGGGCATCTCCCACCATTGCCAAGGTCCACAGACCCTGCCCCTCCCATTGCCAGGCCTTCCAAGCCTCTCTGCTGGCGTCACTAGGGGTCAGGCCCTTCTTACGCTGCTGCTAGGGCCTTCAAGCCCCTCCACCGTCGTTATCTGGGCCAGTAGGTCCTTCCTTCCTAGTCGCCAGGGTGTTCAGGCCCTTCTCCCACTCGTGCAAGGGCCAACAGGCCTCTCCACAGTAGGCCATTTTCACCACCTTAGACAAGTCATAGGGCTTGTCTAACAGTCCATTAAAGGCCGTTCTACTACTCTACAGCCACCGCTTTGCCGGCTATCCGTCTACCTACCACCAACAACCTAGCCGATGACTGCTACTATTGAGCAATCCATGAAAAAGGCTGTGTACACTCCATACTACTACTACTAAGGGTAGTTTCTTGTTGTCCACCTGTTCTACTATCTCCCAGGATGCCTTAGATAGTTTTACAACCTCTCAAGGCTATTTTTGCACTGAGAATCCTTTTTGACTCTAGATAGACCAATTCAGATTGTGTTTCTTGCAAATCATCATGGCTTCCAGGGAATCGCTCATCAAAAATCTAAGTGGAACCTTAGAAAAACTTAATAGGAAAAACTACTTGTTGTGGACACAAAACTGCCACACACCGTGAGTTCAGACATCTTACATAGCTGCCTCTTAATGCGAAAGACAATACCTATGAGGATTGGTAAGTCGATGACTCGACTATTGTATCCTGGATAGTGAACGACATGGAACGTTGCTCGGGTGTAATGATTCTACGACTTCCTAAGAAAATCTAGGACACTTTAAAGTAGATGTATAACTATGAAAAGAATATCTCACGTGTTTTGAGATATATGAGTAAATATTTACATTGAGAATCGAAGATAGTTCAGTCCAAGACCACTTTGCTACTCTTCGAGCTCTTCTGGATGAACCTAAAACATATCAATTGCTGACATCCGATGCTACCACTATGCATCGATATCATGAGGAACCAACTGTTGCAGCCTACCTTTCTAGTTTGACTCCGAAACTCGCATCTCAATTTCAAGGTTAGATTCTTAATGTAGATTTCGTTCCTAATTTTGAGACCACCTTCTCTCGAGTTCTACGTATCTCCATTGGTGCTCACACTTCCACTTCAGACCACTCTACCAAGGCTGCTATTTGTAGCGATGGTGGCAATTCAAGTTGAGGAGGAAGATGACATGGAAGTATAGATAGCTGAGGTCATCCTCCTTGCGAACATTGTCGTCGTACTAACAATAGATCAAACCGTTATTGGGAGAAGTTTGGAAGACCAGATTGCACACAGATCTCCACCGACACACAAAGTAGTTTACCTACAAATACTCCTACTACTAGTACTTTGTCAGTGATACTCTCTCAGGATGAGTATGCTTAGTTCGTTCAATTTCGAGAACGTCAGTCTTCTACTACTATGATTCACATGCTACTACCTCTACCTCAGCTACCTCTGCTTTTTTAGTCTCTAAGGACAATTCTTATATTATAGACTCAAGAACATCATCCCACATGTCAAGTACTACTGACCTTTATTCCCGTATATCCCAATTGTCAGATATTAGATCGATTTCTATTACTGATAGCAGGACTTATCGTGTTTCTAGACAAAACACTATTCATGCTACGTCACAGTTAACATTAGAGGAAATCCTTTATGTTCCTGAATTCCCAGTAAACCTTTTGTCCATTAATGTCATTATCAAAAAACTACATTGTTATGTAACCTTCTTTTTCACTGTACCTTTTAGAACCTGCAGACAGAAAAGAGAATTGATTTAAGGCGTGAACATGACCAAGGTGTCTACCTGCTGGTTAAAGATGAATTATCTTGAAGACTTACGTCATTGGCTTCCATAATAGAACCATCACTCATCTTATCGAAAATTGCAACAGACACTTCCTTGGGCATCTGTCTCTACATTTGATTGTGAACCTTGTAAGTTAGATAAGTTCCATTGTGCTACCTTTCATAGTTTTCACCTTTTTCGCAATTAAAGTCATTTTGAATTAATTCATTGTGATGTTTGGAATCCTGCTAGAACATCTTCTACGTCCAACTATAGATATTCTATTGTAATTATTGATAATTTCTCCTATATTTTATGGGTCTATTTGTTGAAAGATAAAGTCAATGTCATTAATATTGTCAAAAAAAAAATTACTAAAATAATGAATCAATATTCTGTTACTCCTAAAGTTCTTTGTACTGATAAAGTATTGAAATTTACTCAAATGAATCTTCAAAATTATTGTGAATCTCTAGGAGTAATACATCAAACTTCTTGTTCACATATATCTCAATAAAATGGTGTTGTTGAGCGTAAATATCGACATATCCTTGATGTAGTTCGCTTCAGTATACTAGAGATGCATGGTCCCAAGTACATGCAGTCTGATGCAATCCTTACTACCTCCTATCTCATTAACCGTATGCTGTCTACCCTCCTTTGGAGATTCCACTACAATGGTTACATCCTGGTATGGAGAATTTTACTTTTACTCTTACTCCACAGGTATTTGACCATATTGCCTTTGTTCAACATTTAACTTCAAATAAGAATAAATTGGCCTCACAGTCAGTTTGATGTGTATTTGTCGAATACTCAGTGAGGGTACAAATACTTTATTCCTTCTACCAAGAAGCACATTGTGTCAGTAGATATTATATTCTTTGAGACTCAGCACTAGGAATCAACACTATCCAGTACTGAGTTCAAATATCGCTCCATGACACAAACTGCTTATAAAATGATGTAACTTCGCCCTCTCTTGACAGACTTAGACTTCTCTAGTGATGTACCCATACCAATGTACTGTTACAATCAAACTGCCACTTACATTGCTAATAATCCAACCTTTCATAAGTGTACCAAGCATATAGAGGTAGATTACCATTATGTTCGAGACATAGTCATGCAAGGAATTATTTCTACTCCTTAGAAGAAATCATCAAATCAGTTTGCAACTATTTTCACAAAGGGACTAAGTACTGAGCCTTATGATTCTCTTTGTACCAAGCTAGGTATGATAAATATATATGCTTCAATTTGAAAGAGAGTGTTGCACTTAAACCTATTGTAGTACAATGGATTAGTCTATAATAAGATAATTGGATATCCATTTATATCCAACCTTATATATATGTAACCTATTGATTAATAATAGATATATCAATTTTCTCTTTCATCTCTCATCCCATATGGCTGCATATTGATCCATGAGCCTCAAATTCCTTTCACCCTTTCATAGTGAAAAAAATAGAGCATACATCACAATTACTGCCTCCTCCAACAAGTTGGTGACAACCTCACTTTACACCACATTACAAATCTTGTCTTCTCCATTGTCTTCTCAACTTCTATACATTTCCTTTCCAAGAGTCTGGCCATGCAAACCAAGGCATACCAGTTCAAACCGGAAAATCAGCAAATCAGTGTCAAACAAATGCCTTCTCCATCACACACACCAAGAAAAACCCACTCAACTCCAAATACTTCTTTGTTTTCCTAAACAAACTTCCTCATCACAACTACATCATCATCACAACAAGGGCAGCTTGTCAAGTCGGTCTACTGATCATCAATGGAAGCAGAAGAAACTATAAAAAAAGGAGGAGGTCTTTTATACCGCAATGGCACCCTCACTCTCTGTAACGACCGACAACGCCGCCGCATCATCGCCCGCATTGTCCTGCCCACGCCCGCCTCCTCGCTCCCCGCCTCTCCTCCCCTCCACCCCCACCTCGGGGCCGCGCCAATGCATCCTCCTGAAGGCCAGCGCATGCTCGATCTCGAGCTCCCTCCGGACCGCTTCCGCGATCAGCCGCCTCTGGGCCATCTCCCGCAGGATCTCCTTCCGGATCTGCTCCTTCTGCATCTCCCGCTGCAATGCCTCCTCCGCCGTGGCCGGCTCCGGGAGGCGATCCGCGTCGGTGGCGCGCAACGGGTGGAGAGTGAAGAACGGGTCGGAGATGGAAGAGGGAGGTGGGGGGTGGAGGAGGGAGGGAGGGCGGTTGTCGCCCGCCCGGAATCCGAACTCCATTGGAACGGGACTATGGGTGGAGGAGAGATCGACACAGTGTGGGTGCTCTCTCTCTCTCCGTCTGGGGTTCAGGGTTCAAGGAGTAGGAGTTCACGAGGGTTTGTTGACGTCGGTCTTCCCTGATATATTATTAACACACATATTCGTTTTCCTTTGGATTCGAACTTAATTCCGAAGTCACAATCTTTAGACAACAAAATAAGTTGTGGCCAGAAAAGATATTCGGAATAAAAAAAAATAATATGGGGCGTGTTTTTTGTGTAGATGCCTACAGGAAAAATTACTGTAGACAATTTAAGTTAGTTTATTTTCAATCGTTGGATTCAGCCAACGATTTCCAACGATTGAGATTATATTTTTTTCATTCCCTTTTTTCTTTTTCATTCCCTGTGAAAGTCCCTTCCTCCCGTTCCCCTTTTCATTTCGGCTTGACAAAACGCTCAACTAGTGAGTCTGTTTTACTATTGAAATCAAAGTATAATACAGAAGAGATCAGTAAAGAGATTGTCAACCCTTTAACATAACGTTGCAGCATCAAAATTAACAGACACAGATTCACAGTACTGACGATCAACACCGACCATCATCAAGAAATGGCTCAAGTGGACAGTGATTTCTTTGATTCAAGACTCAAATCTCAACCAAGAGAAAAACCTTAATTTTGGATGTAAAAAATCACAGAACTACAAGATTCATAGTATCCATAGTACTGAAAGAACTAACTAACTAAAATCCAAATAACAGAACCATATGTTTCAGCCACTGCGCTGCAAGCACTAGCAGACTACATTGCAACCCTCAACACCTTT
>JAMKQA010003491.1:0-18270 GCA_024699735.1 Posidonia australis
CTACTAGCATAAGGCACTAAGCATAGCATGGCATGTCGCCCTCGGGCGTATAGCAAATGGCTGAAAGCCGACATTCATTTGCAAAAGAGAAATCATTAGAAGACCGATTCGTCAGGCGTGCGAGGGTGCCTAACACCTTCATCGCACGTAACAGGGATCCTTACCCGCATTTTTGGTTTTACGCAGCCCCTTTTTATTTTGTTTGCATGATTCTTCATGTGTCTTATGGTTTTCCTCGTCTTCCATAATAGACTAGGTGGCGACTCCTGCATTTTTCCCTTTTTCCTCTTTTTCTGTTTTGCCGTGGCTTTGTCGCTCCTTTGGCACACACACCACCTACTCATGTGGGCCACCCCCATCGGCATGGTTACAGCTAGCCTACTTGAGAAGGGTCCATACCTCTTCAGTTGATACTACCCAGATACTCTAGCGAGCGAGAAAGCCACCACCCATCCATGGTTAGGCGAAATGTCCAAACTCCCCTAGGGACTTACACCTCCAAAGGGAGATAAAATGTTAGGAGCGAGCATGAGTGTGAGCCAAATAGAAAAATAAACATATTCACAAGGGTGCAAGAAACAAAAAGGAGACAGAAGCCGAAGACAGAAGCTAGCCCTATGAGAGAGAGGCAAGTAGGCCAACTCTACCCCTATCACTTACCTTGCGGAGGAGTCGAAGTAAGCATCCAAAGAATCCAAATGACCAAAGGGACTAGCCACCCCATACATACAATTCTAGCAGCCTCCTCCAAATCTAGATGCCCATTATCCCCAAGCAAGGGTTAGAGCGAGCCTACAAGCCTAAGAGGGAGAAAATAAATGAGCCAAAAGTCAAAAAAGTGGGTTTAAGTCCCCAAGAGTTTGGCACGGAGCCTAAACTATTGAATCATCCATTCCGAAGAGCCACTAACAGCCTAGAAGTCCAGGTAGTGTCTTGTGAATCGAGGTCTTCTCTTCTTCTCATAGCAGGCATCATTAACATTCCAAATCCTGAGGGATGATACAACATAGCACTAGCATTCCTACATGCATTATCTTTTGTCCATTTGCAAGGTCTCGCTGGGTCCTAAACCAGGGGCATGTCAGCTGCTCTTCAGCCAAAGACCTAGCAGAGGATACCATACACCAGGGGCATGTCAGCTGCCTTTGTGGTGATAACCTTCCTCGTCAACTAGGGGCATGTTAGCTGTCCTGTTGGTTGACCCTTCTTGGGACAGTATCTTCATCAAAAAAATGTTGTCCGCTACATAGCTCGAGTCCAAGAATGAGGACAACAATAGCCATATCCCATTGAGATTAGAACAAAGTCAGAATGTCAGTACTCCACTAGTCAGCAGGTGAGAACACAATCAATAATCCAGTGCCAATGTCATACTCCCCAGTGGTCAGTCAGCCACACGACAACAAGACCAGAGAGTTGTCAGAAATCTTCCAGCAAGTCTGTGAAGCCCTTATCAAGCCAAGCCCCTCGTATCAGAACAGAAAATGAGCAACGGTTTATCCGAATCAACCGTCATCGTCTAACAGCACCTATAGCATAAAGTGAACAGGCAAAGTAGTCACATAGTGAAGTAGGCAACCTGCAGACAAGAACAAATCTCCTATCTAGCAAGCAAGTTACATATAGCCTTTATCCTTTCCTTGCGACTCCTCTGAGGAGATCCGAGTCGTTGGTTCCTTGAGTCCTAGGACCAGCATTTTTCCTTTTCTTCGTGAGTCCTTTAAGTTCAGAGGAGATCCAAGTCACTGGTTCCTTGAGTCCTAAGGCCAGCATTTGTCTTTTTCCCTCATGGCTCCTCTGAATCTAGAGGAGATTTGAGTTGTTGGTTCCTTGAGTCCTAAGACCAGGATTTGTCTTTTTCCATGCGACTCCTCTGAGCCTAAAGGATATCTGAGTCGCTGTTTCCTTGAGTCCTAGGAACTACCTTTATCCTTCTTCTCGTGACTCTTCTTAGCCTAGAGGAAATCCGAGTCACTATTTCCTTAAGTCCTAGGAACAACCTTTATCCTTCTTCTTGCAACTCCTTTGAACCCTGAGGTGATTCGAGTCACTGTTTCCTTGAGTCCTAGGAACAACCTTTATCCTTTCCTCGCAACTCCTCTAAGTCCAGAGGAGATCCGAGTCATTGTTTCCTTGAGTCCTAGGAACAACATTTATCCTTTCCTCACGACTCCTCTGAGTCTAGAGGAGATCCGAGTAATTGGTTCCTTGAGTCCTAGGACCAGCAATTGTCCTTTTCTCTCACGACTCCTCTAAGCCTAGAGGAGATCCGAGTTACTATTTCCTTGAGTCCTAGGAGCAACCTTTATCCTTCTTCTTGTGATTCTTCTGAGCCTAGAGGACATCCGAGTCACTGTTTTCATGAGTCCTAGGAATAACCTTTATCCTTCTTTTCGTGACTCCTCTGAGCCTAGATGAGATCCGAGTCGCTATTTGCTTGAATCCTAGGAACAGCCGTTATCCTTTCCTCATGACTCCTCTAGGCTTAGAGGAGATCTGAGTCGCTGGTTCCTTGAGTCTTAGGAACAGCCTTTACCCTTTCCTTGCGACACTTTTGAGCCCTAAGGAGATCCAATTCGCTGATTCCTTGATTCCTACGAACATCCCTTATCTTTTTCTCGCAACTCCTTTGAGCTTAGAGGAGATTCGAGTTGCTGTTTCCTTTAGTCCTAGGAACAACCTTTATCCTTCTTCTCGTGACTCCTTTGAGCCCAGAGGAGATCCGAGTCACTGTGTCCTTGATCCTAGGAATAACATTTAACATTTCCTCGCAACTCCTTTGAGCCTAGAGGAGATCCAAGTCGTTGTTTCCTTAAGTCCTAGGAACGACATTTATCCTTTCCTCGTGACTCCTCTGAATCTAGAGGAGATCCGAATCGCTAGTTCCTTGAGTCCTAGGACCAACATTTGCTCTTTTCTCTTGCAACTCCACTGAGCCTGGAGGAGATCCAAGTCATTGTTTCCTTGAGTCCTAGGAACAACCTTTATCCTTCTCATGACTCTTCTGAGCCTAGAGGAGATCCGAGTCGTTGTTTCCTTGCATTCTAGGAACAACCTTTATTCTTCTTCTCGTGACTCCTCAAAGCCTAGAGGAGATCCGAGTCATTGTTTCCTTGAGTCCTAGATCTGAGTTGTTGTTTCTTTGAGTCCTTGGAACAACCATTATCCTTTCGTCGTGACCCCTCTGAGCCAAGAGGAGATCTAAGTCGCTAGTTCCTTGAGTCCTAGGAGCAACCTTTATCCTTTCCTTGTGACTCCTCTGAGCCCAGAGGAGATCCGAGTCGTTGGTTCCTTGAGTCCTTGGAGCAGCCTTTATCCTTTTCTCGTGACTCCTATGAGCCTAGAGGAGATCCAAATCATTGTTTCCTTGAGACCTAAGAACAACCCTTATCCTTCTTCTCGTGACTCTTTTGAGCCCATAGGAGATCCGAGTCGCTGTTTACTTGAGTCCTAGGAATAGCCTTTATCCTACTTCTCATGAATCCTCTAAGCTCAGAGGAGGTCCGTGTTTCTGTTTCCTTGAGTCCTAGGAATAGACTTTATCCTTTCTTCGTGACTCCTCTAAGTCTAGAGGAGATCCGAGTCGCTGGTTCCTTGAGTCCTAGGGTCAGCATTTGTCGTTTCCTCATGACTACTCTGAACCTAGAGGAGATCCGAGTCGCTGTTTCCTTGAGTCGTAGGAACAATCGTTATCCTTTCCTCGAGACTCCTTTGAACTCAGAGGAGAACCGAGTAGTTGTTTCCTTGAGTCATAGGAATAACCTTTATCCTTTCCTCATGACTGCTCTAAGTCCAATTGAAATCCGAGTCAGTTGTTCCTTTAGTCCTAGAACCAGCATTTGTCCTTTTCTCTCGTGACTCCTCTAAGTCCAGAGGAGATTCGAGTCACTGATTCCTTGAGTCCTAGGGCCAGCATTTGTCCTTTTCTCTAGTGACTCCTCTAACTTCGGAGGATATCCGAGTCGCTGGTTCCGTGAATCCTAGGAAAAGCTTCCATCCATTTTCCTCATGACTCCTCTAATACCAGAGGAGGTCCGAACTGTTGGTTTCTTGCATCTAAGGTCTGACCACTATCCCTTGGGCTGATAACCCTAACTATCCGACAACGAGTCCGTCAACTCATTAACGGGCTGATAACTCAAACTATCCAGTTGACAACCATCACATTATCATGAGAGGGCTGATACCCCAAACTATCTGGTTGACAACCGTCACATTGTCAGGAGTGGGCTGATACCCCAAACTATCTGGTTGACAACCGTCACATTGTCAGGAGTGGGTTGATAACTCAAACTATTTGGCAATGAGTCCGTCAACTCATTAGTGGGCTGATAACCCTTACTATCTAGCGATGAGTTCGTCAACTCATCATTGGAATGATACCCCAAACTATCCTTTTGACAACTGTCACATTGTCAAGAGCGGGCTGATACCCCAAACTATCCGGTTGACAACCGTCACATTGTTAGGAGTGGGTTGATACCCCAAACTATCTGATTGACAATTGTCACATTCTTAGGAGCAGGCTGATACCCCAAACTATCTAGTTGACAACCGTCACATTGTCAAGAGCGGGTTGATACCCCAAACTATCCAGTTGAGGACTGTGACACTGTCAGGAGTGGGCAGATACCCCAAACCATCTGGCTAACGACTGTCACATTGTCAAGAGCGGACTGATACCCCAAACTATCTAGTTGACAACTGTCACATTTTCAAGAGCGGGCTGATACCCGAAACTATCTGGTTGACAACTGCCACATTGTTAGGAGCGGGCTGATACCCCAAACTATTTGGTTGACAATCATCACATTGTCAGGAGTGGGTTGATAACCCAAATTATTTGGTTGACAACTGTCACATTGTCTGGAGTGGGCTAATAACCCGAGCTATCCGGCAAAGGGTCTGTCAACTCACCAGCGGGGTGATACCCCCAAACTATCCGGTTGACATCCGTCATCAGTCTATCCTTGGTCGGCAAAGTCCGATATCTTTCCATGCATCCTTTCGGGCCAAAAGGTTTGTCATTGGGCAAGGCCCTCTGTCTTGCGTCGAGCTCGATAGTCCTATCCGGGCATTCCATGGCATGAGTCTGGAAATCCCTCGCACTCCCCTCTGTGAGCTGACAGGCTACCCACTTGTGAACAGTATCATCTTCATGCATTAGCATCGCCCTCATGCATCACCTAGCATCAGGGACATCCTTCTCATTAACATCATGCATGGGCCACGAGTCATGACTTTCTGTTCATCCACCAAATAAGTGGTTCACGGCCTTATAGCAAATACGACACGCCCGTGGACTTAGGCAGGGTGTCTTGTCAGCCCTGAGCATCGGTCTAGATTTCCTCGACTTCGCTCAGGGAGGGGCATCTGTAGACACCGGATTTTGAAGTCACTTAACAACAGGCTCCTCTAGAAAGATGCTCTGGTTGTGACCACCAAAATCTTAAACCATAGCTCCACCTAAACCTACAAACCCACTCAAGCCCACACAAGCCCCATCAGCCCAACAGTAGTCCACTCTAACCTAATCAAAATTAAAAAAAAACAAAACTCATCTAAAACATTTAAAATCCAAATAAATCAAATAAAAATCCCAATTAAAACTATGATCAAATGAAATCCACCTAAATCCACTAAAAATCCAATTTAATCAAGTGAAAACCTTAATTAAAGTCAAAATCAAATAAAATCCATTTAAACCACTTCAAATCCAATTTAATCAAGTGAGAAGCCTAATTAAAACCAAAAATAAATAAAATCCACTTAAAATCCAAATTAATCAAGTAAAAACCCAAATTAAAGTCAAAATCAAATAAAATCCATTTAAACCACTCAAAATTCAAATTAATCAATTGAAAACCCTAATTAAAGTCAAAATCAAATAAAATCCATTTAAACCACATAAAATCCAAATTAATCAAGAGAAAACACTAATTAAAATCAAAATCAAAATCAAATAAAATCCATTTAAACCACTTTAATCCATTTAAATTCAAGAAAAAACCCTAAATTAAAACCAAAACCATAATTTAAAATCACCTAATTAAACTCAACACCCTAATTTAAACTCAAAACTCTTATTAAAATCCAAAAACCCTAATTAAACTAAAAACCCAAATTAAAATATAAAACCCTAAATTAAAACTCTAATTAAACTAAAAACATAATTAAATCCCAAAAACCTTAATTAAATTCAAGATCCTAATTAAAATCGAAAACCGTAAAACCCTAAAATAATTAAAATCCTAATTTAAAACCAATTAGTTAAACCATAAATCACAAAATCTAGAAGTTAATTAAAATCACAATACCCGAATAAAAACCTAAAACAAATAACCCTAAAATCCCTTTAAAATTCCTAAAAAAACCCTAAAACACAATTCCGAATTTCCAGGTCCCAACTAGCCCACAACACCCATTTATTCTCAATCAAAAGCTTAGGTAAAACAAAAAATAATTCCAGCAAGCATTCACCCCCAGCGACCCCGAATTTCCCAAAGAAATCTCCGGTAGGATCCCTCCATCTCAAGAACAAATCCCTGATTCTCCTGCGATCTTCGGTCTTGCAACTTCTAGCACGTGCTTGATACAATGGTGCTGGCTCCCTAAGGAAGAGTATCGATGACGTAGTGATGCCTGACTAGAGTTTAAAAGGCTCGCTGTCGACAGACCAGAGGCTCGTCGGCTAGTGCCTTTGAATCCACATGGAGAAGACCCCATTCGAGCCAAAGAGCCCCTAGCAATCCCTCTACATCCAAAGCCTCTCCCCAAACCTTTTGCAGCCTAGAGACTCCCCTGATCAACTGCCGAAGTTGTAACCGGAGCATCGATGTCGACCCTCGCCAGTAGAAATAGCAGCCTCCAGCTAGGTAAGCCTCCCCTTTTAGTTCGAATCTTCTTCCTTTAGCCACGTTAGGTCACTTTAAGCCCTCTAGATTGAGACTTATCGGGGATACAAGCCCTGTACGCGGTCTCCTCCTTCTCCAGTGGTGGGTTCACCACAACCGGCGAGGCCGCTGCCCTCCCAGATGAGAAGAGGACCCTGAGACCTCTCCTCCACCTTCCTCATTTTGCTCTGAGTTCCCTTCATTTGAGAGGGGATCCCTCTGGCCTCCCATGCCTGAGGACATTGTTGCCACTCCATCGACCCTTGACTCATCATCATCGTTCCTCTGTTGACCCCCCTTCGCCGTGGATTCTCATGGGGCGCTCCAATCGCGCTAGCTCCAAACCACCACCTCCGAAAGACTCGCCTCCTTGCTAGGGACTCCATCATTTTGCCATGCCTCCTCTACAACCATCAGAGTGGTGCCCTCACCGTTGCAACTCCTACTGCCAGCACCAAAGGTGGGAGGAACACCTTAGACATCCCCGACCTCGCCGTCACCACCAGGAGCCTCCTTGCGCCACTCTGATGCTCCTCTAACCCGCACATTAGCCTCGTCGTCTTTGGAATGCCGCCAGCCACTCTGCCATCGTCTTCTTCGACGTCGATAGCTCCTCACCGAAGTGCGAGGTGGGGGAGGCATCTCAGGCCACCCTAGTCCTTCCCACTATTTTGGAAAGCTCTACCGTGCCTCCCTTCAGCTTACTAGGCCGTCACTAGAGCCCACTAGTTGCTGCACCACCGTTGGGTCGTCACCAGAGGTCATGTCGGAGTGAGAACACCGATGGTCCTCTTGTGAACTTCGAAAGATAGCTTTTTAGCTTAGATCCAGTTAGTTTTACAGCTTTACAGTTAGGTCCTTGAATCATTTCTTTTAAGTCCTTTTTTTATATTTAAGCCCTTGTAGTTTTAAATAACTTTTGTTTCTTTATTTTGTTTCTGTAAGAAATGAATGTAGCTCCCTGCATATTTTAACTTTCTGTCTTTATTGCATTCATGCATGTTTTATTACATTTAGGTCCTTGACATATGTTTTCTTTGCAATTAAGTCCTGAAGATTTGCATTGAGCCCCAAGAACATTTAAAAATGAGTTTTCTTTGTAAAATTTGCATTCTGAACCTTGAAAGACTTCATAATCACACTGATCATCATAATAGTTTAATTTTTATCACATTTAGGCCTTGAGATTTTGCATGTAGACTTCTAGTTTCACAGCATATAGTCCTTGAGCACAGGAAATTTGCATCCAGACCCTTAGACTAATTTCAAATCCATCATTTAGTATTTTAATTGTTTTCGAACATATTTTTGATATCTTCCACTTATTGCATTTCATATTTTGGACTTAATTATTGATTTCATTTAAAAATCATGCATTGTAAATTGATCTTTAGTTTCATATTTTAGTCACATTTGCAATTATGTGTGAATTTTACACATTAGACCCTGAGTTTTCAGGAAATTACCAAAGTGTAATTCTCACACATCTCAATGCTATATTTTCATTTGATCCATCATCTGCACACTAAAATAGAAGTCATTGAATACATTTTAATCAGGTTCCCCTATCTATTCATGAAATTTGCATTTTAGTCCCTAGTCTTGTCCTTTACCATGTTTACATCATTTTATTTAAGACCTTGTCCTTTTCATGTTTTCATGCAAATAACATTTTCCTAACATTTCGCATACATTTTGGCATATCTCAGACCATGCATCATCCCCATACATGCATTTACCACATCTGGCCATTGAAATGACGAAATTGCCACTATGCCACCAATTCATGCACATACATGTTAGTTCTTGCCTTAAGTCATGCATAGCCTTCGTCTAACTCATTCCTCAGCACCTTTTACATTTAGGTACATATTCATGGATTTTGCATAGTTTTCATCACATCTGTACATTGTCCCACCCTTTCCGAGCGAGTTAACTTCCCATGTGGTTTTTTGTTGATTTATTTCTGGTTTCGTTTTTGGAATCCTTCATCCAACATTCGATTTGATTTCCTTTACTCCTACATTTTGGATTTTTTGATTTGATTTGAATTGCATTGATTGAGGGCATACACTAACTGACTGAAAGGCCTACATTGGCCTAATCATGGAAATTTTTTATTTTTTTTATTTTCACGACCTTTTCCCTGATTCCGATGACTCTGGTTGACCCCACTGTAGATCATTTTGATATCGATGTGATTTTCTATAACATTATTTCCCAAAACACTGTCATTTTATGTGATTTTCTTTATATGTCGCCATTTGATCATTTTACGTGGACTTCTTCGCAATTTTTCCATTGATTTCCTCAATGTATTCCATGATTCTGACGATTTGCATTGGTTGCATTTTTGGGGCTCTTGATGTCGATGTGTTTTCCCAGAGCCTTCTGTCCAAAAACACCATGATTTTATGTGAATTTCTTCACATGTCGCAGTTTACCTATTTTACGTAGATTTCTTTGCAATTTTTCCGTTCAAATTTCCATGACGTTTTCTATAATTCTAATGAGTAGAGTTGATTGAATTTTTGATTCTCTTGACGTTTGTATGATTTCCCGAGCCATTCTTGCCAAAAACCTCGTCATTTCATGTGATTTCCTTTGTCGTGTTGTATGTCGTGATTTCATCATTTTGTGTAGATTTCTTCGCAGTTTTTGCATACCACCATGCATATCCATCTAGTATTGACTTGGCACTCATATTAGCATGATTGGAGCACAATCTAGGTTTAGCAAGCAGGATCGAATTGGACTTGAAAGACCAAGTTTCTCGGACGTACGGGGGTGTCTAACACCTTCGCCGTGCGTAATAGGAATCCTTACCCATCCTTCAGTTAGTAGACATCTGGTCGTTTCATTTTCATCTCATGCATTCATCTTTCTGTGGTTTGTTTGTGGTTTTCCTTGTCTTTCCCTTAAAAGACTAGGTGGCGACTCCTTTTCTTTTCGTTTTTATCCTATCTTGCGCCTTCACCATCTTGGCATGGCTGTGGCCTCCTCCCCTTGGTGCGACTCCGCGCCGGATCCTTGGGTGGGCATGGTCACACTGGCATAGCAAGAGCTCCTACATATGCCACGACATTCTTGGCAATGTCCTTCTTTTGTGAATATCCTGTGTTGGATCAATTGTTCTGCCACTACTGTTGCTGATTCCTCCTGAAGCCATGGTCTGCTTGGCAAATGTCGCTAATTCAGGAAAACTTCCGCTATGCAGTGAGCTCCCGACACGGGTGTCAGTTTTAATCAGGGATGCAAAAGTGGAAATAAGTTGAATGCTCAATAGGGCCCCTATGGCTGGCTACACTCCCAAGATTATTATCTTGATAGACTCTTCATCAGAAGGTCAATCGTGAACCTTTGAAGCGAGGGCTCACTAGAGCCCGACGTACTCCCTGAACGGCTCGTGGGGCTTCTGCTTTGTTGCAACTAGGTCCTCATGCTTTGGGACCTTATCAAGATTGAATGAATATTGCTCCAAAAAAGACTGGCTAAGGTCATTCCAAGTCTTAATGGTGGTCATATCTGGAGATGTGAACCACTTTAAAGCCAGACCTGTGAGGTTCTTCTGGAAAAGGCGAATAAACAGTCTCTCATCATCCTGCAATTGAGCGAGATCACCGTAATACGCCCTAAGATGCGAGATTAGGCAGCCTTTCCCATTATACTTTTCAAGCTCTTGGATGTGAAAGTTCAGAGGGAGTACAACCGCTGGAAAGTAGTAGAGGTCCCAAAAGGTGTAAGACTGGCAATCCCCCCTGCACTTGTCGTAATGCTCTCTCCAAGTCATTCATCCTAGTGAGAAGTGCATCTAGAGTTGCTGTGGATGTTGATTGTGCAGCTGGGGCAAGCCCCGCGTACGCTGTGTTTGTAGCACCCATGTACTCCTCCGTATCTATCATCTTGCCACCTGATGTTGTGGTGTGATGACCAGCGTACCCGTGCATGTGTGTTGTTTGTGGTGGAATATATGTTGAAGCCTGTATCTGATGCAAGGGTGCAGGAATAATAGTATGCTAGGTTGGACGTGGTGTTATGTGTGGGAGCAACAATTGCTGAACCTGTATGGCGAAGTTCACAGGCCATTGTACTCCTGCCAACCCAAAAGGCTAGCCACCAGTAGATGAAGGAATATGTTGTGTGTACAGTGGTGATGATACTAATGGCGGAGAAGTGGCACCTGTCGTCAAGACAGCAAGAAGCTGTGGCGACGATTATGGTGGTTGTGTGACTGGTGCAGCATGAAATGCCTGAGCAGGTAGAGATGGATCTTTAGGAATAGGACAAACAGGTGTAGTCAAAGTCGGATTCAAAGAAAAAGCCATGCTTTGTAGCCTCTATGCAAGGGCCAAAAGCTACTGAGACTGCACAGTAAGAGAACCATCATTAGCTGTATTGAGGGCTGGAAGAGCAAGCGGAAGGGATGTGGATGGGGGCTAGAAGTTCAAAGAACCGACAGGTAGAGCTCCTATAGATGAAGCAATCGTAGCCAATTGTGTGTCAAGTGGAGCTGAACCAACCATAGGATAGGACATTATCAGATCAGATGCCCTTGCGGTAGTCACAGTAACTACCTCAGTCATGGGCTCTAGACCAATCAAGGTCTGTCAGTGTCCTAAAACTGGAGGACAAGGAACTCCATGTGCTTGGAAGTGGCTGTCATGGACTGTAGGAGAAGTAACAGATGCCAAAGTAAGGAAGGAAGGAAGGGTGGAAATAGAGATTTCCTCCGGTGTAGTTGGTACAAAGGTCTCTGAAGCTCGTTGGGCCATAATGGACCACGAATGGGTAAGGATGGGACTGTGATTGCAAACTGGAGGATGACACCTATGAAGAGCTATCGTCGGAAGTGACTGATAGCTTAAAGAAAGATAGTCGAGAACAATGTCTCAAGACTGAGGTCACTGAAAGGAACTCCCGGGCTCTAGCCTAGGAACTCGCACACAACACCCTATACCTGACAGAGAGAAAAACCTAGTGTGTTAGCAAAGAAGAAAAGGCAGAACAAAAGAAGAAACAAGTGAGCTATGCAATTGTTTGTTAGGGTGGTATGAATGACACACATGCACATGAATGCTACTAATATGCGGTCTCTCACCATGCATATCCCGCATGGGGTTGACCACACGGGACTCACTCATGGGTTTAGGTTTTGACTCTAGCAAGAAAAGAAAGGTTCCCATTCTAAATCCTGGCCGATGCCTCGATAGTGAACAGATGGTGCATTGGGGGCCTCGACTCCTGTAGTAGCAAAGAGCTGTACCCTCTACTAACACTGACATGACCTCGAACAAGGGGGGACAAACTAGCAACATGCCCTACGCCAAAGCAATAGAATAGGCTACTAGAGTTGTCCTTCGCAAACTGTAGGTGGACTCAGAGGAGAAGATTCATGCCTTATATGATCAATCATGCAATATGCTTTTTTGTCTTTTACTTGCGTTTTATTAAGGCAAGGGGCTTGTGAGCATTTGTCTCTAGTTATGCCTTATTATTTGTTTGTCTGAGTTTGTGTGTTTTATATTAACCAGAAAGGAAAGCAAACATGTCTCTACTCTCCTAATCATGGCAAATCCAAAAATTGAAGAAAGTACTCAATCATGGCATCTAAATACTCAATCAACAAGCAAAGGCATGAGCATGGCATGTGCTAGGTAAGTGAAGAAAAGCAAGCATCAAAAGGCATGAATTAAGTCATGCACATGTCTTGTGGCATTGCAATTTTGTAAAAAGGCATGTACAATCAAATATGTACAAACAAATAGAACAAGCAAACAAACACAAATTGTATAGATCAATGACAAGTAAGTAAGAAAACCAAAATGAAAGCCAGAATCTGGTTATCCCCAACGGAGTCGCCAGTTCTTGTGACCATGCTTGTCGAACCCTGCACGACTCCACGGTGTGTGGAAACACATGAGGAGTCCCAATATGGTCACGGCAAAGATGGTAAATCTGAAGAAGAAGACTAGACTTGGAAACACCAAAGAAAGATAACAAAAAGGATAAGGAAAAGGAGTTGCCACCTAGTCTTTTAATGGAAAGACGAAGAAAACCAAACACAAAGGAAAATCCTAAAGAAATCAATGCAAAGAAAAAACATGTATGCTCCGTGCCTAATGGATGAAGTGCGCAAACCAATAAGGGCCATAGAAAGGGTAAGTATTCTTGTTACGCATAGGGAAGGTATTAGGCACCCTTACATGCCCGAATATTTCAGTCTTTCTAGGTTTCCTGCTTGCTAATGATCTAGTGTGTGCACGCTTGTTTACCCCGAATGCACATGCCTAAGATGAATGCGAAGACATGCCAAATCAAAGACAAGAAATGAATAAAAAATAAATAATAAGGAAAATAATCTGAGGGACAATGTAGGCATTGAAAATGCCACTTTATTGTATGCCATTGGGCGATGAGTAAAATCGTGAAAATTGGAAATATTCGGAAAGCGTCATGCAAAATAGCGAAAACTTAAGAAATCTGAGATAATCAAATGAGAGAAAATAATCCTCATTGGGGTCAATGTCAACATTGTCAAGCTTGTTAATGTACGCCCTCGGGAATATGTTTGAGACGAAATCAGACGAAATCTGGAAAATAATGCGAAAACTAAGCTTGAAATATGATTGAGAGGCGTGCATGATGCATGAAAATAAGCATGAGAATATATGCTTGAAAAAGAGTAACAAAATGTACAAATGAAAACATGTGTGAAATTTGTAAGTTTCCAGGGGCCTTTGTGCAAAAGAAAAACATGTTTCTGGGTAAAGACTAAGGTTTCCAAGGTTAAATCAGCAAAAATGTTAAAGAAAGCACATGTTACGCAATTTTAAGAAGGTTTGGGGTTAAATGTGCAAAATTGTGCAATTTTGGTAAAATTAGGATTCCTAGGGTACAATCTGTAAATTTGCCAATAAAACATGTGTTCATTGTAATTTTGAAGAAATTCAGGGTTAAATGTGCAAATTAGTGGACTTATGGACGAAAATATGAATTTCCAGGGTCTAATTTGCAAATGTGCCATAGAAACATGCATTCAGTGTAATTTTAATGAAGTTTAGGGTTTAAAATGAAAATCTATACACTTTTGAATAAAACCATGAATCTCTAGGGTTTGGTTTGCAAATGTGCCAGAAAATCATATTTTCAGTGTAATTTCAGTGAAGTTCAGGGTTTTATGTGCAAATTAGGGACTTAAGGTGAATGAAAACTAAATCAGAGGGTTTTATGTCAAAATTTAAAGCCTATGAAATATAAAAAGAAAACAACAAGGATCACACTACAAATTTATAAAAAAAAACATTATTAAAATCATTTAAAAATGAATGTAGGGACTGATATGCAAAATAAAAGGACTTAAATGCAAACAAAAGAAAAGAAATGAAGTTTTCTTAAAAGAAATTTAAAAAACACTCGATGGTCGCTAGTGATTGCACCTCACCAGCGACGATCGCTTGGGAAGCCATCCAGGCCTTCCCTGATGATCTATCTTGCATCCAATCGACTGATGAGCAAGAGGGAAGATGATCTATGGCTCCGATCAGACATCAAATGGCTGGAAGCTTCCTTCAACCACCATCGCTGGTGTCGTGACTCCTATAATGGGCCCGGAGAAGACAGTGCCACAGGAGGCAGTGGAGTGGCGATCTAGTGGTCCTGAAGGCTCAACGGCGTGGAGAGGAGAGTTTCCCACCATCTAGAAGCAAGTGAGGCTACGTGAGCTCCCTTCCAGACAAAACTCACCATCGTCTCCGGCGATGTCAACTGCGAAGGAAGATCGAGGCTCGAAGTAGGGCTCTGAAGCTTTTGGAGGCTTGAGGGAAAGGAGGGGAAGATATTCTAATGCACAGGATAGAGCAACGGTGAGTGAAATGCCCGGTCAATCCGTATTGTGCTTCGTCTTCTCCAGCGATGGTGGGGCTACGACTGGTGATCTTTTTCCAAAGGCTTCCAGAGGGGCTTCGCAGCTTCTAGAGTGGAGGAGGAGCAAGATGGGATCTAGCCTAATCACTCCACACACACCAGGGCACGAATCGCTCAGTGGATTTGTGCCCCTACCTCTCTCGGTAGAAAAAATGGGTCCGGTGACCCATAAAGCTCAATTTCCGGCCAAGGAATCTCAATTCTTCACCAGGATAACTCCAGGAAGGTTGTGGAGGGCCTATGGAACAAAATGGAAGAGGATTGAGCTCTGATCAAGGCATACCTGAGCTTGACAGCAAGTGGCCTATTTCTAGCCACCGGAGCTTGCCGAAGAAGATGACTGGAGCTCTAAACTACTCCCCTCCAAGCCTCCTCGGTGATCTACTACTCTGATTACTCCGGTTGACATAATTTCTCTAGTTTGAGTGATCTCCTCTTGGTATCTCTCCTCTCAAACTTTCTCTCTTTTTCAAGTTTTTTTCTCTCCCTTTTTGAAACTCCCCCCCCCCCCTTTTCTCTTGCAAATGGGGATATTTATAGGCTTGCAAATGGCTGGTTTGTTATGGGTTTTTGTAGGTAGTTATAGGATGTTATAAGTTGTTATATGTTTTTATGAGGAAGTGGGAAGTGGTTAGGGTTTTTTTAGGTGGTTAGAGGTTGTTGTAGGTTGTTATGGGCTATTGTAGGTAGTTAGAGGTTGTTATAAGTTGTTATAGGTTGTTATGAGGAAGTGGGATGTGGTTAGGGTTTGTTAGGTGGTTAGCGGTTGTTATAGGTTGTTATGGGTTGTTATGATGAAGTGGGAAGTGGTTAAGGTTTGTTTAAGAGGTTAGAGGTTGTTATGGGTTGTTGTAGGTAGTTAGAGGTTGTTATAAGTTGTTATTGGTTGTTATGAGGAAGTGGGAAGTGGTTGGGGTTTGTTTAGGTGGATAAAGGTTGTTATAGGTTGTTATAGGTTGTTATGATGGAGTGGGATGTCGTTAGGGTTTATTTAGGTGGTTAGAGGTTGTTATAGGTTGTTATGGGTTCTTATGATGGAGTGGGAAATGGTTAGGTTGTTTATGGTTTTGAATTAGTGTTTTGGATTATGGCTTAAGGTTAGGTTTAGGGTTTTAGATTAGGGTTTAGGCTATGTTTGGGGTTTTGGATTAAGGTTTGTTGAGTCTAGGGTTTAGGATAGTTTAGGGTTTAGGTTTCGGGTTTAGCTACAAGCATATAGGGTGTCTAAAATCACCATTTGCCTGTTTTGCATGGACTTCTTTGCAATTTTTCCATTATGATTTTCGTGATGTTTTCTACGATTTTGATTATTTGGGTTTATTGCATTTTTTAATCTCTTGATGTTGGTATGATTTCTCGAGCCATTCTCTCCAAAAACATCATCATTTCATGTGATTTTCTTTGTCGTGTCATGTTTCGTTACTCTGTCATTTCGTGTAGCTAATTCGTTAGCAACACCTTTAGCTGAGGGCATGCTAGCAACCTTTGATCAAACTTCACTAGGTGCACACCTTTAATGAGGGGCATGTCAGCTACTTTCTAGCTAATTCGTGTTTGCCCAGATGGTGAGTAAGTTGATCAACATGGGCTAGTATGTAGTTCCCGCACTAGGAGCTAGTTGAGCATACTAGCGAGGAGCAGGTCAAGTAGGTTGAGGCCATCACGTCCAAAAACACTCCAGGCAAGAACTCTAAAGGGCCATGGGGTAGTGAGACATCCTCATTTGCCACTAACATTTGGGAGCCGCGATATGGTTTCACGGTAGAGACGCACGTGTTTTCTAGGGACCTCTCCAGTCCTACAGTGATTAATCCCTGATGTGATTCACAACTTCCTCAGCAGGGCCAGACCAGGCATGTCTCAATAATGTATCCAATCTACACCTTCTTAAGAGTAAGCAATTTGGTTTGCTCAAGATGCTATGGTAGTCCGGAAGCCTCTTTTACAAACCAATCATAGAATGGAGTAAATGATCACACAGTAGAGAACTGGGAATACTGCATTCAAATTCAAAGTTCAAGGGTACAATCATCATGTGAAGTGTTGAAACACAATGGGCTGCACTACATGCATCAGGTTCAGTTATTCCCTCTAGTCCGAGGCCTTTTTGAACTCCCGATGTCGTGAAACAGAGGGGCGGCTGGAGCGACCTCACTAATCGACCAGTCTTCTCAAGTCCGTGCTCTATATGCCTTGGTACAACCAAAACCCCTCACTAGAGGTAGGTTAGAAGAGTGAACACTTGTCTGTAGCAGGGGGCTAGCTCAGTGGTCATGACAACAGAATTCAGTGGATACGACTCGAAGAGGTCAGGCATTGGGGTTTGCTCAAAGGCATCTAGGTGGAAGCCAAACTTACGCAAGATGCAGACGGGATGGTACTCCACTCCCTCAAACAAACTAGGTAGAACAACCACTGTCATTTTAGTACGGTTGAAGAACACAGTGAAAAGCTCAGCAATAGATGAGACAACTCACCAAACTACCTCGCCCTTCGTCAAATTGTCTAGCTTCTAGTAGAACTCCTAGACACAAGAAATTGTTCGGGCATGTCAACTCTGGCAGTAAGCCTCAAATGTTAATCTTTGAGGGTGCAGGACTTCGACCCCCATATGAGCCCCTAGCCAGAACTGTCAAGACACCAAGGTAGTAAAGAAGCCACATGCTGAGCATAGTAGAGCCTAGATATAGTTACCTGTACTAGAGCTCTGTAGCCATAGAAGTAGCGGCACCAGTGAAAAGCATGGTCTAGACCATGGTATGTTTCTTCCAAGATCACAGGATTAAGGTCTATCTGCTTGCTCACCATCGACAAGGCAATCTCGACCACCTCGATCACTACTGCCATATGACCATGGCTTAATATAAGCTCTCCAAGGAAGTGGGTGATGAAGCCGTGTACTCAAAGGTCCTCACCCAGCTTAGAATGCCTTACGATCATCTCATCAAAATAATTCAGGCAAAGCAGTGGATTAAGGCCGTTAGTACAGATAAAGTGCTCCTTACACTTAGCAATACTTAGACTAGTCAACTGACTCAGAACCTGGGATGCCGAATTATTCGGTATGCCGTTTTTGCCCTGAACCTGGGATGTTAATATGTGAATTTTGATGAATGTTAAGTGGTTTTAATGGTATGGTGGGTTTATATGAATGATGCTTCCCCATATAATGACATGGAGGCTTGTGGAACACCAAACAATTGAATTTGGGCGTGGTTTTGGGTTTTAGACCCTATTAATGAATGAAAAAGATGGGTTTATGTGGTTTTGGGCATGAGACCCAATTTATGACTTTAAGCATGGTTTTCATGGCTTGAGTTGGGACCCCAGTGGAGGGTCAAGTGTTGCAAGGAAATAGAGTCCTGCAACTAGAAGAATGGAATGAAATGGAAAATGGTTTTGAAATTGAACACTGATAATGTAGTTGCCGAGCTTATAGCGGTGCAGGCTGAGC
>JAMKQA010003492.1:0-18870 GCA_024699735.1 Posidonia australis
TTGCAGGTAATGGGCGCTTGATCGAGGCAGGAGGCTTTCTCTAAGAAGAAGGGGTTGGTCCTTCGGTAGCATGGGTAGCTCAAGCACATGCTCCGACTCCTCTCCAAGATTCGGTAGGGGTAGAGCTAAGCCACACACCTCTCTCTAGGGTTAGCTTCTGTCGGCATCTTCTGTCTTCTTATTTCTTTTATGTCCTTGCGTATTATGATTTTTTTTGGCTCATTCTCTTGCTTACACCCTAACATTTTATCTCCCTCTTGAAATGTGGGTTCCTTGAAGAGTTTAGGTGTTTTGTCTAGTCCTCGATGGAGGGTGGCTTCCTCACTTACTAGATGACCTGGATAGAACCCTTCGGTGAGATAAGAACCCTTCCCAAGGTAGGCTAAGCTTTTCCGATTTTCATCACCAGACCAATATACTGATGGGGTGGATGGTGTATGTGTATGCATGTTAATACAAGAGACAAAAGGCATATGGATGCCAAGTACGTATGCAGTGTAGCATATGAGTGTAGGGATGTAGGTTATGATGGTACAATGTAAATGCAATGAAACAGAGTAAGTGGGTGCAGGGATGCATGTTATGCCAGTACAATGTAAATACGATGTAACAGAGTAAGTGAATGTAGATAGGAGAGGACTTTGCCGAATGAGAGTCAGAGTCCAGTCACTGGTAATACTTCTCTAGTTAGCATGCGTTGACGAGCTTTGACTGCTTCACATGATCCATGTCTTCTAGAATTGTGGCTCCTCCCGAGAAGATTTACTTAACAACAAAGGGGCCACGCTAGTTGGGCTATAATTTCCCACAGGCATCCGGCAAATGAATCGCCTACAGCACCAAAACTCTAGGTATCAGGTTCCTGGGTCAAACCTTCTTTTGATAAGACCTGGCGATGCACTTCTGATAGCATTGGATGTGATGCAAGGCCTGCAATCTGCGCTCCTCTATCAGGTTCAGTTGTATGTATTGGTCTTCAACCCATTCTGCCTCCTCTAACTCTGTTTCCCTTAGGATTCTGAGTAATGACATCTCCACCTTAATGGGGAGAACCACCTCCATACGTAGACAAGCAAGTATGGGGTTGGCAGTTATGGCATCTCTGGATAAACTAGCAACAATCTGCCTCCATGGTCGACCAGTAATAGCCTTGCAGCATGATCATCTTGGCTAACAATACCTTGCTCATGTGTGGGTCGCATGCTCTAGCATGTACCGCAGCATCAGTGTGTCAGCCTCCTTTCTATCCACGCATCGTAGAAGCATCTGGTTGTAGGATCTCCTATATAGGTGGTCGAATCTAAGCACGTACTTTGATGCAAGTCGTAGCATGGTTTTCCTGTTAGTAGTTGAGGCGTCAAGCGGGAGATGTTCGATTTGTAGGAAGACCTTGATGTCATGGTACCAGGGGAGCTCTCCCGGTGGATCCACTTCTTCTATGCTCATACAATATGTAGGGTAATCCACTTGGATTACTGATACGTCTACCACATAATCATCTGATATGGATAGCCATGACGCTAGAGTTGCCAACGTGTCTATATTTGCATTCTTGGCCCTGTTCATGAAGGAGAAGGAGAAGGAGATGTCCTCGAATTCTGCCATGAGTTTTAGAAGGTATGAATGATATGGCATCAACTTCAGGTCCCTCGTCTTCCAACTCCCGTTCACTTGAGATATGATCAGCAAGGCATCGCCATGGACTTGTAGTTTCCATACACCATGCTCCAATGCAACCTGTAAGCCAACAATGCACGCCTCGTACTTTGCCTCATTGTTGGTGCACTGGAATGCTAATTTTTTGGAGAATAGGATGAGCTACCCCTATGGTGTCACCAGTACTGTCCCAACGCCTTGGCCTTTCTTGTTCACCGCTTCATCAAAGTAGAGGCGACACTGCTTCCTGTCTTCTGGCTCTTCAAGATTTGAGTCGTCCATGGAAAACAGGATATCCTTGTCGAGGAGCTGAGTCTACAAGGGTTGATATTCTGGCAAAGGTAGGTCGACTAAGTGATCTACTAGGGTTTGTCCCTTCATTGATTTCTATGTGACGAAGGTGATATCATATTAGGATAACAACACCTGTCACTTGACGCATCTGCCCACTAGTGTCGGCTTCTGGAAGAGGTACTTCATCAGATCATGGCAGTATAAGAGTAGGACAGGGTACACCATCATGTAGTGCCTTAGGCGTTGGGTGGCCTAGACAAGGGATAAATAGACCTTTTCAATGGTGGTATACCTAGTCTCGTAGTCATTGAATTTCTTGCTCAGGTAATAGACTGCTCTTTCCTTGCGACCTGACTCATCATGTTGACCTGAAACTGTGCCCATGGAGTGTTGCATGACTAACAGGCAAAGGAGTAGAGGTTGCCGCAGAGTGGGTGGAACCAGAATTGTAGCCTAGCCAGCAGTTGCTTAATCTAGTCGAAGGCAACCTGACCTTTCTCTCTCTAGGTGATTTGGACGTTCTTCCTCAGGAGCTTGAAGATTGGCTTGTATATGGGAGTGAGCTGGCCAATGAAGCAACTAATGTACTATAGTTGCCCCAACAAGCCTCGAACCTCCTTTTCTGTGGTTGAAGGGGGCATATCAATGATTGCTCTGGCTTTGTTAGGGTCGACTTCAATCCCTCTCTGGCTGACTATGTATCCGAGGAGCTTTCCAAATGCAACGCCAAACACAAACTTACTGGGGTTCAACTAGAGCTTGTACTTCCGTAGGCAATCAAACAGCTTTCTCAGGCAAGGGAGATGATCCTCGGACTCCCTAGATTTGGCAATCATGTCATCCACATACACCTCAATCTCCTAGTGCATGAGGTCGTGGAAGAGAGTTGTCATTGCCCTTTGTTAAGTAGCACCCGCATTATTAATTTAAAACGGCATTACTCTGTAGTAGAAGACCCCCCAAAAGGTGATGAATGATGTCTTTTCCATATCCTCTTCCACCATTTTGATTTGGTTATACCAAAAGAAGCCATCCATAAATGATAGCATTTTGTGCCCTATGGTATTGTCTACTAGCACATCAAAGTGAGGCAACAGGAAATCATCTTTCGGGCTTAGTTTGTTGAGGTCTCTAGGGTCGATGCGCATGCGAACCCATCTGTCCTTTTTCAGCACTAGGACCACATTGGCTAACCATTCTGGATAAAGGACGACTTTGAGGAAGTTTACTTGGTGGTACTTCATGATTTCCTCCTTGAGTTTAAGAAGCCACTGTAGGCACCACCTCCTAAGCTTCTGTTTAACTAGCTTGTTGTTTGTCTTGAGTGGCAGAGTATGCACTACTACCTTTACATCTAGTTCGAGCATGTCATTGTAGCTCCAAGCGAAGACATCGCTATACTCTTTCAAGAATGTGATGAATTCTGCCCTTACTTGTAGGGACAATTTTGCACTGATGTGGACTTCTTTGACATCGCCTGGCATGCCGATGTTTACCAACTCCGTGTCCTCCTTGACGTGTAGGTTAGGACCTTCTAGATCATCGCCATGGGAGTGGAACTCTGGTGCATCTTCAGGATCATCGCCACCTGCATCGTCCTCCTCTTGGTATGCTATCAACTCTAATTTGATCTCCTCCTTGAATGTGGGGTCGATAATGTCAAAGGAGAGAACCTGTTCTGTCTCTTGTCCTTGTCCATGTCTGAGGAGGGTCACACTAACTCTAGTGTTCTTGTAGCCACACTGCCTATCAACTCTAGACCTATAATCTCCTGTCCTGCTGAAGAATTGAGTTGCCCTTCTACTTCTACAACAATTCTACTATGTTTTGGGTTTTTTTTTGTTTTTTCTGTTTTTTTTTTATTTTTTGTACTATTTACAAGGGTTCCCCCTTGATAGTTGTCTTGTTGCTAACTATTGTAAGGGTCGCCTCTTAGGCTCTCTGACGAGCCTACCTCAAGGTCTTTTTTTTAGTCCTCACCTGTCTCAAGACGAGGCCTGTGTTGTAGGTACCATCTAGACCCACCTCTCGGCTGCTCGGAGATTAACTCCTCTAGTCTAGTATCTACTAACTTTGCCTCCTTCAAGGCCATGATAGTTGGGGGATCTTAGTGGATCTGGGGTGAAGCGAGCTCTAATTCTGACACCACTGCCTTGCCCTTCCTACTCTTGCCCTCTTCTGCTACATCCTCTGCTAAGACTACCAATTGTTCCTGAAACAACACTTCCAAGTCATTTAGCACAATGTCCACATGGCTCTATATGGCTATGCCTTCCTCCTCATCTGAGGCGAAATCAACATAGTAGGCGCAGGTGTCTGGCTACTCCGTGCGCCTAGGGAACAGACGAACTGTGATGTTGTTGCTGGTTGACTATTAAGCCTAGAATGCTAACCCTACTGGCACCTCTGTGGACTGCTCTGCTGCTGTGACTAGTTGCTGAGCCGGAAATGTTAATCCTGTCGATATCTCTGTAGGCTGGGTTGTTACTGTGGTTGACTGCGCCGATGACTGCACTACAGTTGAAGCTGGCGATTCTGAACTAACTATGGGGTCCGATGTGATGACTGCTGCTGACAAGGTGAGGGGTAAAGCTAAACATGCAGACGTTAAAACTGTTGACTACCGCTGCTCTGCTCTATCTATTGGGTCAACCTCAACTGTACTTGAGGAGTTATCATCCATGTAATAATCCTCCACAAAAACCCATTCAATGTCATCTACTAAACTCAATTGTTGTTGCATCGTGATTACAAAGGGAGGACTCCCGTTAGGATCCAACACACTTGTGCTAACAAAGTTAGTCAGTTCCCGAGGGATAAACAATCTTTGGTGCTTGTGCTTAGTCTAGAGCAGTCCTTGGTAGCCGAGTCCTTCATGGCCTCTTCTCTCTTCCACTACTGTGACCATACCGGTGAGGAAATCCATGATTCGATGCGATTGAGGTCGCACCAAAACCGATAAGCTACAACAAATCCGATGAATCCAAGGAAGGAAAAAAAGACTAAAAAACACCCAAAGGATCGAAGCAAAGAAAAGATAAGGAAACGAAGTCACCACCTAGTCTATTAAAAAAAGAATGACGAGGAAAACCGTATCGAAAGCCAAGGCGAAAACAAGAGGCAAAACATGAATGAATTTGTGCCAAATAGGCACGATACATAGGTCAATGTGTACCGAAGAAAGGATAAGGACTCCTATTACATGCGGGGAAGGTGTTAGGCACCCCCACATGTCCGATGAGTCGGTCTTTCTCAGATTCATTGCCTACATGCATGGCTATGTTGGCATTTGAATGTTGATCGATATATGGCTAATTCATGGATGACGTGACATGTCTTGGCACCTACGCGCACTTAGGCTGCACATCCCACTAGGTCAGAGCACACATGCTAGATTTCTGGTGTTGAGCTCGATGTATAGGGTTTGTTTTTAAGGCAAATTGATGATTTTGGGTTAGTTTGGGTTTATGGAGTTGGTTGGATATATGAGGTCGGTTTTGGTATATGGGGTAGGACTCGATCTGCCGTCCAGTTGCATTCTCCGTCAGGTCCACCTACCAACATTGACCAGAAATCGGGATGTCTATAGTATCAAAAACACAAAGATCTGTGAAGCACATCGTAAGAAATTACAAGTCAAAGTTTTGGCGTATAAATTAATACACTATTCATCTGTAAACATTGAACTAAGTTTCTCTCACCATAGACATCCAAAAATTACAAATAATATTCCGAATTGAAGATCTTGAGGTGATCTTCCATTTGAGATTAAAATCATAACAATCCGTTACGCAGATCTCAAGAAAACCCAAACCATAACTCACAGTCATTGTGCACGTGCACAGTGAAGTACGAGCAACAGGCTCGTTAAATTCTCATTAGTGTCTCCAAAAATCCTCTAAAAATCTTTACAAACATTCACACACCACAATACACACCATCATGCTTCCAGTATCAAGTTCGGCAATAAAAGGAGGGCCTACGGGGGTATGTACCGTTCTTCAAGGACTACGAGCAGCAAGCAACGGCAATGGCACGTCCTCGTCTTCCCCCATGAGCTTAGGATCTCCTTCTCTTCCTTCTGGTGACGATAGTGGTGCGACATCGATGGCGAACTCCTCTTCTCTTTCCCCTTCACTCGCTCTATCTCTCTCTCCCCCTTCTCATTTTCCCTTTCTCACCCTCTCTCCCTCTCTCTCTCTCTCTCTCCCCCTTTGATTTTCCCTTTCTCTCCCTCTCTCTCTCTCTCTCAGATTTATATAAGAAGTAAGAGAGAAATTAAGGCAAAGGGAAGAAAAGAGGAAGAAAAGGAAAATCAAGGAAAGGAAGCCGTCCTCTAAGCTACAAGCCAAGGAAGTACCCACGTACGTGCCTAAGGGCCATGAGCTCAGAACCATAGTCTTACAACCACTTACAGCTAAAGTGGCTTGTACTAAAGCAAATTAGCTGCTTGGGTACACCAACAAACTTCCATAGCCCTGAAGCAATCTTCAGGGCCTATAATATCTGGGGGTTGTACCTGACACTGCATTTTGATAATGAGATTTAATATCAACATTGTGCTCTGAAATTTGATTTTCTTGTACTTGTGGGAATGTGTGTTGGTGTTTGAGTTGTATGTGTGGGTGGTTTGTTTGTTTTGAGCTCTCAATTTCTCTTGGACTCTATCCAGTAAGGGTCTAGTGAATGGTTTAGGCGGGTAATGTCAGTGAGTATGCTAAGCGGATAGATAATGTAAGCATTCTAGGCAGGTCGAATCAGCAAATATTGGTGACATATTTTACTAATGTGTAGTTTAAACAGTTAAATGTCAGAAACCAGGAAACACTGCCCGACTCCACATACGCTCGTGTTTTCCGCCGACCCGCTGCTTGCTTCCGTCTGCACCACTACACCGAGGCCTCCCTCTTGTGACCGAGCCTTTGCGTGGGTTTTAGAAAACCCATGCCTGTGTTGGAATTAGCGGGAAGATGAGAATTTAGAAGAGAGAACGAGGGAGGAGGAGAGAAGAAGAGTCTATGAGGAGTGGAAGGAGGACTGCCACTGGAGTTTGGTCGTCGCCAGAGAGTTGTGATTGGAGGTGGGGGTCGATCGCCGGTGAGGTGTGGACAATGGGAGGATCGTCAGAGACCACTGCAGAGCTCACAAGAAAGAGGAATCACCAATAAATTCCCACTGAGTACGCTCCCCTTTGTTTTCCTCCATGTTATTATGCTAAAAACTAATGGTAAAATGTAAAGAAGCATGCCTAGGATGGTTATATGAAGAGATTAACATGAATTGCATGAGGAATTAGTGATGCCATGATCATGTTGAATTTTTTGGGATTTTTTTGAGAATTGTCATGTTAAATTACATAAATGTGGAATCAATGTGGAAATACATGTTAATCCTTGTCATAGATGTGTTGTTTATGATCCGAAATGTGATTATGCATGCCCTAGGATTTTTGAGATTTTTTGATGAATTTTTAAGATTTTTTGTTAAGTTCTGTGCTCTGAGTTTTATCTATAAAACTATTGACGCAGTTAAAAGCCAAATCCTTCCAGTGCATACTAGTGGCACGACGAGGTAGTAGAGGTACCTGGCGAAACCAGGTCGTGAAGAGACCTAGCAGGAATCACCAGCACAGATTATCAACGCATGTTACAATGCATAATGAATAGAAATGCCTATTCTTTTAGTAATTTTTGACATTAAATAATGTTATAAATATATGAAAATGCATGGTTAATGAATAAGGTGATAAAGATTTCCTATAATGGGTAGGAAATACATGGAAAATGACTGTGAGCAAATAAATGAATAAAGAATGTGGAAATGGTTTAGAGAACCATGAATGTGGAAAATAAATAACTTGAAAAATGGGTTTCTGATAAAGATAAATGATGTTGAGAAAAGTTTTAAAAAAAGTTTTAAAGGAAGTTGCATATATTTTTGTCACGCCCCAAATTTTCCCCAATAATTTAAATAAATTAAATTACGGGAAAACTAAAGCTAAACAGTAAATATCTAACTACTAGGAACCTGTGTGTGTGGCTAGTAGACTCCAGACTATATGTACTACGCTAAGCCAACCACATGTCTGCACCTGCAAACCAAAACACCAGAAAAACGCATGAGTGACCAATGTCACCCAGTACGCACCCCACTAAAACCACGGAAAACAAAACCATAATCTATTTTCTTTTTAAATTCCTTTCGCAAACCATTTCCTCAAAGCCTCAAAAATCAGGCCCACACTGGCCAAAACCACAAACCAGGGCTCTACTACCCCAAGTCACAAGCAAAGGCCCTCAATGGCCAAAACCACACACAGTGAGTCGGGAAGCCCGGTGCTAGGCAACCAAAGTCTGGCCACACGCAGTCCACTGAGGAGCGACCCCAGCGTTCTGCATTGCCATGGTAACAGCCACCCTATACAGGAGCATTCACCGTCCCGTGATTCCCCTTCCTCAGGAGAACCCTCAGAAGCCATCCCCACCCTAGGAAGGTTGTCCTGTCTCTCAGGACGCTACCAGCTACGGGGCACGTGTCCCACCCGCACTGGCCACCACAGGGTACGCCTCCTCATGGCGTCCTCCACACACGGTGTTCAGGAGGGAGTGTCATACCACCACACCCGACAACACCCGAGCCTCAGTGCTCACAGCGACAGCAGGAGTATCATACCTCCCTGTCATGCCACAAGACACCTCAACCCGCGGACCACAACCCTAGCCTCGAGACAACAGTCAAGGAGTCTCATACTTCCAGGACCTGACGCCCCTAGCCTTAGGTATCTCGGCCCCCCTGACCTCAATAGGGGACATCGCGCCCGACCACCCGAGAATGTCATCACATTCCCTGGTCCCGACGACACGGTCCCACGCTGCCTCAGCCCGCACACAGAAAACCAGGAAATCATTTTCCAAACCAGGCCAACCATTTCCTTGAAATCCATTTTTCAAACCATTTCATATCTTTTGAAAACTATTCCAAAACCTCGGCAAAACGGCGCATCAGGTGTCCAAAAGGACCACCACTGATGGGCCACAATCCCATCTCATAGGGACAAAACACAGTATCAAAAAACCCACCAAAAACACATTCTAATATACCTATTTGGGCCCAGAAATCAGTATGACGAAAGTCAAATTCGGTATGCTGAAATCTGCTGATTTGGTAATTCGGTATGATTTGGTCGACCGAACTGGGGTCAACGGTCAACACTCAGGCCAAATTCGGCATACCGTCCAAAAACGGATGACCGAAACTCGACCAGAGGACCTAAACTGACAGAAAAATGGTATGTCGAGCGGAATCGGTATGCTGAAATCCCCGGATTCGGTATGCCGTTTTCATTTGGTATGCCGAATTCTACGAAACCATAAAACGGCCCAAACCCCATCGTTTGAAATTGCCCCAACTATGACCTTCGATCGGACCCACTAAATAAACACCAAAAATCTTGCATAAAACATATGGTGTAGGCCCTCGAGTCTACTCCAAAACCCTACAAACAAAACTAAAATCCATTCACCATGCATCAAGATATAAAATCACAAAGGAAGAAGGGTCAAAAGGACCCAAAATACACCATTCACCATAAATGCCAATAAATGCTCCATAAATACACAATAAATTCTAGGAAGGGAAATTTACCTAGATTTCATGCAATCCTAGCATTTCCTACCAATTCCATGCTCTCTATTACTCGAAGTGGAGATGCATACCTGAGAAACGCCTTCGACGATCTTCGACCGACTCCGACAAACTTCGGCACAACCACGGCCACAGGGCACACCACGCGAGCTCCGCGCACCACCATGAGCAACCACAACCCACTGCTTCCCTCCCTCGACCTCTTCCTCTCTCTCGGTGCACGCGCAATGCAGTGGAAAACAGAGGAAGTAGGGGAGATTAGTGGAAAGGAAGAAGGGGAAGGAGAAGTGGGGAGGAAGGGAAAGAAGGTGGAGGTGGAGAAGAAGAAGTCTGTCACCGACGAGGAGGAGAAAGGAAGAAGAAGGAAGGTGGAAACGACGATGGGTGGCGAGAAGATATGTGGTGCGGCTTATAAAGCCTACGCCCGCAGTAGTTGAAAACATGCCCACCTGCGCGTCTCAACCACTGGCACACCGCACGAGCAGCCAACCACCAGCCACCACCAACGAGGCCAACTACAAGCCTCAGCCACCAGCCCACACATGCGGGTCCCATGGGGACCCCACACCTGGGCCCCACACAGACCCACACCTGGGCCCACACGCACAGTGGCACAATACACAGTGCCAAACCACGCACAAGGACACGCAAATAGAAGCCAGCCCACGAGGCCCAAGCCCAAAAGCACATAACCACACAACGGGCCTCGGAACAGTAACACCTGTCCAGGAATAAAATTCATAAAATGTAAATAATTACAAAATGAATTTTACAGGTGTTACAGTTTTAAAAGGATTTGTCATTATTTGTAGGATTCACTTTTAGGTCGACTAGTCATACTGACAAGGGGTAATGAGACTTCTGAGTGGTCGAAATGTGCCTTAGGCAGTGGTTGCCAAGTTTTGGTTCGAAGAGTGAGCCTTGTGACTGTTTGTGCAGTACTATTGGACCTAGGGCATGGTAGACCTAGACTATCCTCAGTACCGGTACTAGTCGGGTCTAGGGTTAAAGTCCCTAGGTGCTCGGGCACCAGAGATGTCGAGAGGACGCACCCCCGTACTTGTACCTGTGTGGTACGTTACTTGAGGTTGCGGCTAGGGCAATTGAACTCCTGCACGGGGTGATTCACCGTGGCAGTGTGCAGTGTGGACGAAGATGGAGCCTTGCTAACTGCTTGTGGTTAGGTCGATCACCTTTGGCTAGGGTGATATGATAGGTTTTTGGTTTAGTTTGAGACTTGTGGTTTATACTAGTTTCCAACCATAGTTTTGTTGTGAATTGAGAAATAAAAAGATCATGTTTTGGGGTTGGAATCTAGATGAGAATTGCTTCCTAAAATGTATGAAAAAGGGTCGCAAATGTGTATGAGATTTTAAAAAGGAAATGACAAGAAAGTTTTGAAAAGACATGATTTATAAATGGTTTCTTCAAATCGCATATGTTGGCTTTCGATGTTTGTGATTTTCTTCGTGGTTTTGGTAGCAGCTTAGGCTTTGTTGGTTTTTTTGGGTATGTGTGGGATGCATACTGGGTGACATTGATGTCACTCATACGTTTTTTATTGATGTTTTGTTTTAGATGCATAGTTGGAGGTGTAGTCTTACTCTGGTGCAATTCTTAAAGTCACTTAGTCACACACAAGTTTGGGTAGAAAATTTTAATTATTTAATTTTGTCAACTTAGATTTAATTAATTGGGTAGTTTCTATATTGTTGTGTAATATTGGGGTATTACAGAGTGATATTAGAGCCTTGGTTCACTAAGTACACTAGCTTAGTAGTGTCCGGTTAGTGACTCCTTAAAGACTACACAATGAAGAATAATTGTACTTGATGTGTTTGCTTGTTTGTGTGTGTGGCAACACAAGATGCCGCCAAAAGGACGAAGTAGGGGTAGGACTCCCGTAGTGAGTTCTGACGAAGAACAGGACAGTGGCTGGGGAGGTTTACGACAAGAGCTGAGCTATATGATACAGGAGTTCGCTCAGACCTTCAGTAGAAATAATACAAACGGGACTAAGGCAAACCCGTGGCTTAAGGAGTTTCATCGACTGAATGCGCCAACTTTTGACGGTTGCAACAAGCCAAAAGATTGCGAGGCATGGCTACTAGAGGTTGTGAAGATTCTGAAGGGCCTGGAGTGCCTAGCAAAGAAATGGGTCTGGCTAGCCACCTTTCAATTCAAGGACAATGCCGATCAATGGTGGAGAGTCACCCGTCGCATGAAATTCCCAAATTTTGACTTGCTAATAATCTCTTGGGAGGAATTCCATGATGATTTCTATGAGAAGTACTTTCCTAAGCATGAGAGAGATCGATTGGATAAGGAATTTCGAGAATTGAAGCAAGGCGGCATGTCAGTGGCTGAGTACGAGGCGACCTTCACCAGCTTGGAGCAATTCTCACTGATATTTGATATAGAAAAGTGTAGAACCAAGAAATCTGTTGAGAGACTGACCCCAGCACTCAATCCAAGGTTCTAGGCTTCTAACCCTCGACCTTAGTGGAGGCAATGGAGCTGGAAGCTCGATATGAGGAAAATCGCAAGCAATTTCTAGAATATTACTCCAAAGGTAAGGGAAAGAGAAAGATGTTTGCTCTGCAGTCATCTGCTTCTAGGTTACAGAGTTCTGGCAATTCTAGGAGCTTTGGGAAGAAAAGGAATGCTCAAAGTCAGTTCTGAGGGAAGGAAGTGTTGGACACAGTCACGTTGGCTCGAGCGGCAGCTCAAGGGAGAGAAGATCCTACTTTGTTTCTAGCCGTACAAGGCATGTAGTAGTACAGTGTTACTAGCAACAGAGAAACCCAAAAAAGATGACCTACTACAATTGTAGAAAGACTGAACATCTCCAGTGAAACTGCCCTGATCCTCAAAGCCAGCTGGAGATATCCCACACCAGTCAACCAAGGGACGAGTGTTTTTCATAACTGCTCCTTATGCTGGCCCTTCTGAGGACGTTGTAGAGGATAACGAGCAATAAGGTGTTATGTATTATGATCCTTCTCTTTTTATGTACTATTGTATGTGGCACTATTCTCTATGATGATGTTGTTGATGATGATTATTATTATGTGATAATTAGGTTCCTTTCTTGTGACTAACCGAATGGCTAGAGTTTAGTTCGACTCAGGAAGTTCATTTTTTTTTATCTCTGAGTCATTTACTACTGAGATTGGAAACAGGCTGACTAGATTGGCTTTCCATCTCGATGTGGTGACCCCACTAGAAGGGCATAACCTAACATGGAAGTATCTACGGCTAGTCAATGTGAAGCTAGGGGACTAGGACTTCAAGGCCAGTCTAATAATCATGAATATGCAGGAATATGATGTAATCTTGGGGATGGATTGGCTATCACAACATTTAGCTATGATTGACTACGCCAATAAGAGAGTTCTTGTAGAATGTCCAAGTCAGGGATGGTGTGTGGTGCAAGGAATCCGACCAAGAGAACAGAAGAAGATAATTTCTGCAATTAAAGCCTACCGCCACTATATAGAGGCTGCATGGGATATTTGGCCAATGTTGTGGTGTCTTCCTCTCTTGTTTTAAGGATACAGGACATACCGATGATTCAGGAGTATCTTGATGTTTTCCCAGAAGACTTGCCCTTGATGCCACTACATAGAGAGGTTGAGTTCCACATTGATTTGGTGTCGAGATCTAGTTCCATCTCAAAGGCCCCTTATAGGATGGTACCAACAAAATTGAGGGAACTTAGGAATCAGCTTCAGGAGTTACTAGATAGAGGATTCATCAGACCAAGTGTATCACCTTGGGGTGCACCAGTTTTGTTTGTCAAGAAGAAGGATGGTTCGCTCCATTTCTGCATAGACTACAGGATGCTGAACTAAATCACTATCAAAAACAAGCATCCTCTACCCAGGATAGATGACTTGTTTGATCAATTGTAAGGAACATCAGTCTTTTCAAAGATTTACTTGAGATCTATATCATCAACTTTAGATCCGAGAATCTGATGTACATAAGACAACTTTTCATACTCGATATGGCCACTATGAGTTTATAGTTATGCCATTTAGGTTGACAAATGCACCAACTGCCTTTATGGACCTAATGAACAAAGTGTTCAGGCTCTACCTGGATCAGTTTGAAGTGATATTTGTTGATGATGTGCTAATATATTCTCCTGACATTGAGACTCACTAGATGCATTTGAAAATTGTGCTAGAGACCCTGACACAGCATCAACTCTACGTAAAGTTCTCAAAATGCAAGTTTTGACTGAGAGAGGTCACATTTCTTGGCCACATCATTTCCGACGAGGGAATCAAGGTGGATTCGGCCAAGGTTGAGGCAGTTAACAGCTAGGAGAAGCCCAGAGCTATGACAAAGAGTAGGAGTTTCTTGGGCTTGACAGGATATTACAAGAGATTCATACAGGACTTCTCCAATATTATAGCACCTTTGACCAATTGACTCAGAAAGAGGTTCGATTCATCTGGGACTAGCAATGCGATGAGAGTTTCAATGAACTAGAGACACGTCCGGTCACATATCCAGTGTTGACTCTATCCTCTAGGAGTGCAAGTTTTGCAGTGTATAGTGATTCTTGTGGGTCAAGGTTGGGGTGTATATTAATGCAGCATGAAAGAGTGATGGCGTATGCCTCGCATCAATTGAAAAAACCATGAGAGAAATTTCCCCACCCATGATCTAGAGATGGTTACAGTGGTCTTTACTTTGAAAATCTGAAGACATTACTTGTATGGTGAGTAGTTTGAGATATTCACAAATCACCAGAGTTTGAAATACATCTTCACCTAAAAGGATCTGAATCTAAGGCAACAAAGATGGATAGAATACCTCAAGTATTACGACTTTAACCTGTCCTATCATCTTGGGAAGGCTAATGTGGTCGCTAATGTCTTGAGTAGGCGCACTCACACTATGGCCAGTCTAATGATCAAGGAATGACATCTGTGGGAAGAATTGGTTGGGTGCAGACCTCAAAGACACCCTCAAGGACCTACTAGAGCTTGGATGCAAAATTTATCTATTTGCCCAAGATTGTTGGAGGCAATTGTAGTTGTTCAGCAACTAGACCCATTTGTGCAAAAGATTTGATCAAAGTTAGAGGTAGGGGAGGCACCTCACTTCTCTGTGGATGTAGATGGAGGACTCAGATACAACCTGCGCCTGTACGTGCCTCAGGTGGAGGAAGTGAAACATATACTGTTAGATGAAATCCACAAATCTAGATACACTATTCATCCAGAGAGCACCAAGATGTATAAGGATCTAAGAAGAAATTTCTGGTGGCCTAGAATAAAGAAAAAGATTGTTGAGCATGTGACAAGATGTGCAACCTGTCAGATAGTCAAGATTGAGCACTACAAGCCCAGAGGAACGCTGCAACCTCTAGTTGTTTTGGTCTGGAAGTGGGAGCATGTATCGATGGACTTTGTGACAGGATTGCTCAAGACCAAAAGGAAGAATGATGCAATCTGGGTGATTGTGGATCGGCTCACGAAGTCAGCGCATTTCTTACCTATGAGAGTGAATCTCCCAACACCACATTTGGTAGAGTTGTATATAGCTAAGATAGTCCAACTACATGAGATTCCAGTGTCGATTGTATCTGACAAAGACACCTGGTTTACATCATGATTCTAGGGGGCATTGCAGGAAGCCTTTGGCACCATAGTGCATTTTAGTACAGCTTTCCACCCTTAGACATATAGTCAGATTGAGAGGACTATCTAGACATTAGAAGATATGTTGCGGGCCTACACTTTAAACTTCAAAGACAACTGGGAAGATCACTTGCCATTGATTGAATTCGCCTACAGCAACAGCTATCACTCTAGCATTAGCATCGCACCGTATGAGGCATTGTATGGTAGACCTTGCAGGACACCGACTTGTTGGAATGAAGTAGGCAAGAAACAATTTGTGGGCCTAGAGATTATGCAGCAGTACGCTGATAAAGTGAACCTAATTAGATAGAGACTGGTAGCTGCACAAAGCAAGTAGAAGAGTTATGATTTTGAGAAATGTTTTGAAAAGAGTTTTAAAGGAAGTTGCATATGTTTTAAAAGGATTTGCCAAGATTTGTAGGAATCACTTTTAGGCTGATTGATTGTACCGACAAGAGGTAGTGAGACCTCTTAGTGGTCGAGACGTGTCTTAGGCAGTGTTTGCTGAGTTTTGGTCTGAAAAGTGAGCCTCATGACTGTTTGTGTAGTACTCTAGGACCAAGGGCATGGTGGACCCAGACTAACCTTAGTGCCAGTGCTGGTCGGGTTTGGGTTTGGTGTCCCCAGGTGCTCAGGCACCAGAGGCGTTGAAAGGACACACCCAGTGTACTTGTATGGTACGTTACTTGAAGCTACGGTCAGGACGATTGAACTCCTACGTGGGGTGATTCACTGTAGCGGTACAGTGTAGATGGGGATGGACCCTCACCAAATGCTTGTGGCCAGGTCGGTCACCTATGGTCAGGGTGATACAACAAGTTTTTGGTTCAATTTGAGACTTGTGGTTTGTACTAGTTTTCAACCATAGTTTTGTTGTAATTTGAGAAATAAAAAGATTGTATTTTGGGGCTGGAATCTAGATGAGAATTGCTTCCTGAAATTCATGAAAAGGGGTTACAAATGTGCATGAGATTTTAAAAAGGAAATGACAAGAAAGTTTTTGAAAGACATGATTTATAAATGATTTCTCCAAATCGCATATGTTGGCTTTCGGTGTTCGTGTTTTTCTTCATGGTTTTTATAGCAGCTTAGGCTTTGCCAATTTTTTCTAGGTGTATGTGGGACACGTGCTGGGTGACATTGATGTCACTCACGCGTGTTTTATTGATGTTTTGTTTCAGGTGCATAGCTAGAGGTGCAGTCTTGCTCTGGTGCGATTCTCGGAGTCACTTAGCTACACATAGGTCTCAGTAGAAAATTTTAATTATTTAATTTTTTCAACTTAGATTTAATTAATTGGGTATTTTTTGTACTATTATGTAGCATTAAGGTGTTACAAGGCCGCCATGAGGGTCAACATAGTAACTCAAACTCAGGAAACCAAGATACGACGTCCGAAGCTCGATCGCAACACCAGATCTACGAAAATGCAACTTAAGTTCTTAATTCAAAATATTGAATTTTCCATGCTACCAATCCACGTTGGTCACCCGCACTAGTAATACATGGTTGACCCATAATTTCTGACAGAAAAGCTAGCTAAAAATGCCACCAAAGGTCTAGGTTGTGACAACTAGATGTGATACGAAATTATCTCCTAGATCTTTCTCTTTTCTAGGTCTTTACTTTTTCTTATCTTTGGTTCTTGTTGAGTTTCAGATTTTTTAGCAGAATACACACATGAGTCTATAGACACAAGTTGATTAGATTTTTCTTTCATAAGAAAAATATTTTCAAAGCATGTAACTTCTCTTTGTTCAACAATTATATTTGTTGAAATTTCATTTATATTAGATTTTATTATCAAAAATCTATACACATATTGATTGTTTGCATACCCTAAGAAAATACCATCTACAATTTTTGAACCAAGTTTTCTTTTTTTATTATCTGGAATTCTAACCTTAGCAATACAACCCCAATCTTTAAGAGTTTTAAAATTAGATTTATTTTATACCACATTTCTTGTAGGGTCAAATTTTTTCCTTTTTAACGTATTATGCTAAGAATTGTGCATGAAGTTAAAGGTGCCTCACCCCACCAACATTTAGTCAATCTTGAAGTAATTAACATAGAATTTATCATATTTGTTAAAGTTTTATTTTTTCCTTTTAGCAATACCAATGAATTGAGGTGCATATGATGAAGTTAATTGATAAATTATTCCAAATACTTCACAATATTTTTGAATTTCAATTGAAGTATATTCTCCTCCTCCATCTGATCTCACTTTCTTTATTAATTTTCTAGTTTGTCTTTCAGCCATAGCTTTGTAAATTAAGAATTTTTTCATAACTTCATCTTTATATTTCATAAGATACACATGAAAATATCTAGAAAAATCGTCTATAAAAGTTATGAAGCACCTTTTACCTCTTTTAGTTAATTCACTTTTCATTTCAAATATATCTATGTGAATTAATTCTAACAATTCAGTCTCTCTATATTGAATTGATTTAAATGGTTTTTTAGGTTGCTTAGCTTCAACACATGTTTGGCATTTTTCATATATGTCAATTTGAAATTTAGGAATTAACACTAAATCCATCATTCTTTTCAAACAATCTTTATTAACATGTCCTAACCTTAAATACCACATATCACATACTACAGTAAAGCACACAGTAAGAGGAATTTTATTAACAATAGAAGTTTCAACATTAGGTCTAAAAAAATCCTCTGATATGTATCTTTTTCCTATAAAGGAATCAAATAAACTAATAACAACATGACCAAACTCAAGAACAACTTTATTATGACATAGAACAAACAAAGATATGCTAACAAGGTTCCTTCTAATGTCTAGAACATGCAACACATTATGTAAGGATAAGATTTTTCCAGAAGTCATTTTCAAATCAACTCGTCCAACCCCTATTATGCATGCTTCTACTCATTCTCCATTCTTACGTTCCATCCACAATCCATGGCTTGATAGACAGAAAACAAGGAATGATTACAACAAATATAGACATTATCTCTAGAATTAAGCCACCATTCGAAAGAGTAATCGACAACATTGATTTCTAGAGTAAAGGAAGCCCACCTATCAAGGGTCATAGATGGATTAGAAATGTTAGCAAACTTTTCAAACATAAGAGGAGCGAATTATGCAATTTTTGTAGATAAATATGTGTCCATGATTAAAAATTAATAAGGAGTACGAAAAATACAAATTAACAGGTTAAGACCAAACAAGAAACCTGTTAATAAAACAACACAAATGACACTAATGTGACCATGCCGGTGGAACCCCTGGGCGCGGTTCACCAAACCTACTCCGATGTGCGAAAACACATTGGGAGATCCGATACAGTCACGGCGAAAATGGTGAATCCGGAGGAAGAGACAAGACTCGGAAACACCAAAGGGAAAACAAAAAGGATAAGGAAAGGAGTCGCCACCTAGTCTTTTAATGGAAAGACGAGGAAAACCAAGAAAACACAAAAAAAGTGGAAAGCAAACTAGATGCAAAAATGTATGTGTGATCCGTGCCTAATGGATAATGCAAGATGAATGCGGGCCAGAGAAAGGGTAAGGATTCTGGTTACGCATGGGGAAGGGGTTAGGCACCCCCATGCGCCTGAGAAAACTCGGTCTTTCTAGGTTTCCTACT
>JAMKQA010003494.1:0-18308 GCA_024699735.1 Posidonia australis
CCGTATCCACCACCACCATCACCATAGCCACCTCCACCCCCACTACTGCCACCACCATAGCTACCTCCACCCCCATAATTGGCACCACCATAGCTGCCACCACCATAACCACCTCCACCCCCATAATTGGCACCACCATAGCTGCCTCCACCACCACCACTGTAACCACCTCCACCACCACTGTAACCGCCAGGTCGATATCTATAAGGTGGATCATTTGCATAATTCACTCTTACTAATCGACCACCAATGTCCTATCAAAATAAAACAAAACAGTGTCATAGACAAATAAAAAATTACTAGTGTGTTCGTAGAAAGTAAGATGCATCAACCTTTACCCATATTAATGACCAAGCAATCTAAGCTTACAAACAAACAAAATGGTGATTGGATGTTTAGCAGCTCATTTCAATGTGAGGACATTGTAAAATACTATTTCTTTCCATGTTTAGCACCTCATTTCAATAAGCAAACACTCCATGTAATCTCACAATCATGCATCTTCCAAAATACCAAGTCATCAAAAGTTTATGCCTTCTAATCTCAGGGTGCTTTGACATCATAAACTCGAAGAACATTTCCGGTGCACAATATTGGGAAGAGCAAACTATTCTCTTATGAGAACACTTACTGTGTCTATAACAAGGTGAGAACTAATAGAATCTATATGTCTACTTGCACTCTATGGTCTTTACCAACAAAACCAGCTAAAAACATAAGATATGCATGTGAGAGGAAAAACGTCTGGAAACAATGACTTACGAAAAAATAAATATAAAAGCAGAATGCACAAAGGTCAGGAACGCTAGGCAAATTCTAATATAATAACTCATAAGAAATAACTATATTAGGAGAACCGTTTGATTATTTTTCCTTTTCAGAAAACTAGCTGCACATATTCAATCAGGTGGAACCATTTATATTCTGCATCTTAAGTATCTTAGACTCCCTTTTTTTAAAAACTGAGAATTCATGATATATGAAAATCCAAAAAAATGCAAATCCCTAAAGTTAGGGAAAAAATATAAAATTTGATCTCCAACAAAGATTCACCTCCTCTGATCTATACTGCACATCTGTACCAAGGGCAGTCCGTAAGCCACAAGAGTATTCAAGGTTTTATCCAACCAAACAAATCATTTTGAGCATCCTCTTCTTGTGCTTATCCTCAAGTCTCGAGTGAACTCAGCAAAAAACAACCACGTGCCAACCTGATCAGCAAATTGAAAAAATTGAAGATCCAGATGAAGACTATCTACCAACTTGCTCCCGACCTGCTAGCTGACAGGCCTGAAAAAAGAGCTTTCATATCCTCCAGTACGATACAGCAGAACTTACAAGTTACAACCAGCATCAAAATCCTCTACTCATCTGAGTTGCCTCACCTTGGTCGTTAAACAACCCCACATCAACTCCTAAACATAGAATTAAACGTCGGTTTTGTGTCGGACTTCGATCCGACAAAAATAAACAACGTATCGGACATCGGTGGAAATGTCAGAGGAAACGCGGTAAATTTACGAAAGTCCATGAAAATAGTCAAAAAACTTTGAATTTTGATTTGAAACTCTTAGATAAGCTAAAATAAGCAATAATCTACATCTTAGACTACTTAGATCAACTTCTTCAATACGTATCACATGAAAATACAATAGATAGACCTAATAAAAATATCATGAAGTATATATAACATATAAAAATACTTAATAAATGTTTAAAAACAAAAAGACTCAAAAAACTAACCTTATATATGCTTAATATCATAAAGAATGCTTTGATTGAACAAAATATTCTTCCTGTACATCAACCATATTGTGTTCTCGATAAATTTGTTATCGAATTTGAGACTTTCTCTAGAACACATAGTTGTTCTAAGACATGATTATAATATATCTGATATTCATTGATGAAGTAGTGGTATTGTAATATTACAAGTTGTATTAGAAATCCCATTAGTAGATATTAAAGAATTATATATACTAGTTGAGACTGTCAAGGGATATAAGAATGACTTAGAGGACGTTCAGATGGTTGCTCTTCATATTGTGTTGAAGGAGGTACATAATAAAATAATGAATCTATATCCCATCCAGTTTGTTCGCTTGGAGCATAAGAAGATGTAGTTTTTTTCCAATCGCTTTGAGTGTTATAGTCTGTTTGTCCAACAGAACCACCACCTCCATAAGAACTATAATCATAAGTTACTCTAGGATCATGAATACTCAAAGAGTCTAGTGAGTCTAACAAAGATCCTCTTGTATGACTGCTTCAATAGTCTTTATCTAGTTGTTAATCACGACGACCCCGTCGTCGATAATAAATTTCTAGCCAGCCTCCATGATCCTCATCTTGTGTAGCATGTGTGAAGACATTCTCCTTTGTAAATGGACGTAGTGGCCTTTGTATTTCTCTCTGTTCTTGTGACTCTTCTGTTGCAAGTGGGGTTACATCTTTAATGCCACCATCATCGTCGTCAGGTGGTTGTGTGCCAAAAGCCATGAAATCACATGCAGAAACCTAAGATCTAACAAATAGAAATACACCAAGTATAATTACTCCTAATTTTTACAATCATTCTTGACGTTTTTAAAATTTTCCTAATTTTTAAATAAATTATGAAATATTCTTATTTTTTTAAAAAATTATAAAAATGTAATGATTTTATAGAATCATTATAATAGATCTATTATTTATGTAATGAATTGAAATATTATTAGGTTAAATTTTTATTTTTTAATTACTTACAAAATAAATATGAGAATTTCTTAAATAAAAGAAAAGATTTACTCCAATACAAAGGCTAAAGAAAAAGGAAAGAATGATGACTATTGTTAATGCTTCATATATATTTTTAACTTGTTGGAACTTAAAAGACAATAAAACCACCTTTGCAAGAAAGGACTTAAAAAAAAATAGACTTAAGATAAAGCTAGACAACAAGAGTTTTTTTTGAAAATTTTGTTATAAACCACCTTATCTTATAAACCACCCTCTCTTTTACATAAGAGAAAAATAAGGCATTGAACACAAACTTTAAAACAAAACATAAAGGGTTAGACGACAAGAGTTTTAAAAAAAGAGAGGATAGAAATGCTGTCCAATCCATTTTTAATAAAAAAAGTTTGACCCATTGTTTTTATCATCTATTCTAATTAAGATTTCTCATCAATGATCTACAACCAGTCCGTTCTCTACTAGCCCGATATTTGATAGATCTCTTAGCCTAAGTGGCCCACCTAGTCCATTCTGGTGGCTAGGTTTCCCACTTTCCCCTTGCAATCGAAAACACAGAAAAAACGGGATGGCGAAGGAACGACGAACCTGGTTGGAGCCTTGGAGATCGGAGTAAACAACGACGCAAGGGGACGGACGATGAACATGAGAACTAGAGAAGGCACTGGATGACGAAGGGGGACTGGTGGAAGACGCTGGATTGACGGACGACGAACAACACTGGAGGCTAGACGACGAACGACATTGGACTACGGGAGAAGCTTGTGGACGACTACGCTGGATGACAACAGACCGTTGGAGAAGCTTAAGGAAGGGAGGAAAGGAGATGAGAGAAGACGTTGTTGGGGTGTTGGGAGACGAAGGAATCCCGTGGCTTTTAAAGCCATGTCATGTGTCGTGTTGTGGGGAAGATATGTCGGGCAATACATGAGGTTTTGCGTAAAAAAATATCAAACCTCCACTGACATCCACCGATGCCACCGACATCCACCAAAATATCGACCGACATGAGATAAATCACGACATACCTTCAAATGTCATTTCTCTGCTTTCACCCACCGACACGTGTCAACGAAATTTTACCGACACAAATCGAAATTCGACACCTTGCTCCTAAATAATAAAATTTAACTTGTAATAGAGCTTTGATCATCTTTTCCATAACTAGAATCAAAAGGAAAGATAACTTCTATCTCCATCCTCTCCAATTGGAATAAGAAAGGAATAGCCGTCATAAACATTGTATTCCAAAGGAAAGTTAGAAACAACTTTTGTCTCCATCCTTTCCAACTGGAATCACAAAAGAACAGTTGTCACAAACATTGTATTCCAAAGCTGACCACCCCATGATTTTAAATGTTAATTCCGGTTGGATCTTGGTAAGTTGAAAAATCAACACATGTCGGTAAAATTTCATTGACACGTGTCAACATTTGGTATCATGGACTACCCACGTCTCCACAAATCTGCTCCCTCTAACGGTTTGCGTAACTCCTCAAGCTATGCTAAAAGAAGAAAATTTTATTCCAAAACTGACCACCCACATCTCCACAAATCTGTTCCCTCTTACGGTTTGCAACTCCTCAAGGTATGCTACCAGACCGGCCACCTCAGTTTTTCATCTTTGCCAAGGTTCCTTCAAAGAAAATGGAACCCAACACCCTACTCCATCTCTGCCATCGATCTGTGAGACCACTGACATTGTTCAATCTCTAATTTGCCAGGAAAAGCTATGTCACTTCAAAATAGATGCTGTATCATACAAAATACTTCTATTTTCAATGTAAAGCCCATACCAGATACTTTTAAGATGTTGTATCCTAACCATATATCAGGATAAAGTAGATTTTTTTTTTTTGAAAGGTGGATGACATAGATGAATAACCTCCAAGAAGCTCTGAGATCTCCATCCCCATGCCAAACCTCTGAACAAAATAGAACTCCTTCCTGGCCGCTCATGCAACGCAGAGGACGAAAACGATGAGATGTTTGTGTGCACACCTTTCCAGACGAAAGACTTCGGACAATCATGATGCCTAGACCCTACCCTACATAACTCTGCTCACCACACTTCTGGACCAAATGTATGCCCCACCAGCACTGCGGAAAGCATTAAATTACAAATGGCCAAGACCCCTGCTAGACCTCTGACCAGAATAGGAGGCCATCATCTTGCAAGGAATGGCAACTCGATTCTGGAGTCGTAACTTAATTATAAATGGCTAAATATGGTTGGTCCATTGGAGATGTAATAATGAAAATGGTATATTGAAGAAATTGGGGAGAACATGCCGACAAGGAGATGCACCAAGAAAGGAAGGTGTTGACTTCCCAACTTCCTTGGTTGTCTTAGAAAGAAGAGGTGAAGATGTTTGTGGTAAATGGAAGAATCTCTCTCCACCCAAATCAACCAGAAATAATGGAATTGTCCAAAAGATTATACTTTTCTTGAAGCAAACTCCTCATGCAGGATTTAAGTATTGATAAAATTCAAAGATCAAACAACCCACATCAACTAACCAAATAATAATCCTGTAATTTTCATCCCTGTGATCACTGATCAGCTCAGAGTAACACAAGGCATTAATCACATAATAACATATTCATGAGAAATCCAACATTGACATTGCAAATAGGAAATCAGGTGCACAACCCTACAAATCCTCAATCAAGTTCCCTTTACCTGCATTAAGACATGTTCTACCCACTATTCCAAAAAATGGAAAAAAACAGCCATTTAATCACCGATTAAACATTTTTTACATGACACTGTTTCATTTTGCAGTTATACAGTCTTTAAAAGGTTTGACTTCAAATGGCTGTTTAAACAAGTGTGATATGCTGTTTTTTACTCAAAAAACAACCACTTTTACCCATTTTTTCCCAAAAAACAGTTGTTTTTTACAATATGATGTTGACTTGTTATCAATAACATAATTTGATAATCTAGGCATTTGGTTGTTTACTTATGTTGGTTACTGATTTAATTATATTTTTAGATTAATTTACTCATGCTTGAACGCATACTTATTACAACGCCTGCATAGGTGGTGCCAAGGCACCATTGGAGGCTAAGGTGTCCAAATGCCTTGGGTTAAATCAGCCTAATGGTGATTATTTAGTTTTTTGTTACCAAACATTGACTCTTGATGACTATTATTTAGTTTTTTTTTAGTTATTGTTATTGTTATTACTAGATATGTTATTATGTTAGTGAGTAAATAGATATCCATTAACCTTATATCATTAGAGTAGTCTATATTTGTATGTGATTGTAATATTCTTGATCAAAACATAATTTATCATTCTACTCCAACATGGTATTAAGAGTAAGGTTGTCTACAACCAAACCCTAACCACCACCTTCCTCCCTCCCTCTCGTCGGCCACCTTCTTCCACCCTAGAGCCATCGCCAACATAGGACCTGTAAGCCAGCAACATCGTCGACTTCTTCCTTGCCCTTTAAGGCCTCCTCCCCCAATGCTGTCCCTACCCTTCACCGACGCCATCCCTGCTCGTCTGTGCAGCATCATTGACTTCTTCTTTGCCCTTTAAGGCTTCCTTTGCCAGCACAAATCTTGTCTGCCGCCATCACCACATGCAGCAGGCGCTCCTATCTAACGCGTCAACCGTCTCACCAATCCTATCTGTCGATTTACTCCATGATCTAGACGAGATCCACCCTAGAAACTACCTACTGCCTCTATTCCAGTGGCTTTCTATCTTCTAGCCACCATTCAAAGGTTCTACTACCTTTCTATTGTCATATATTGCCATGCATTTCTTTTTTGCATTCGATCTACTTTTATTCATCAAAATCAGACCTGTTTGGGGGTGCTTTGATGGCTTTTCTACCACCATCCAGTCATTCCAACTCCATGCTATGATCTATTAACGGCACATCTATGAAACTGAACGAAAAGAACTATGTTCTTTGGGCCAAGTCCTTTCAAATTATCCTTGATGCACATAGAAAGACCAAACACATCATAAAAGATCCTCTAGAAGTCAAAAATTCTACATATGATGATTGATTTGCAGACGACTGTACAGTGATTTCCTAGATTGTAAACAACATAGAAGAATAAGTTGCTCGTGGTGTGATGATGCTGACTCCAACCAAGAGAATCTGTGATTTCCTAAATGTCCTCAAGATTGCAAAACTCTGAACAGATCTTCACCTAACATAAAGGTGATCGGTCTGTAAAAGAGTTATATGCCACTCTTCGATCTTTGTTGGATGAACTTAAGGTATACTAGTCATTAGTTGCAGACATTGATAGGTTGAGGAAGTAAGATTAGGAGCTCATTGTGGCCAGATTTCTCTCCACTCTTCATAGAAAGATTGCCTCCCAAAACGACGGTTAAATACTTGACATTGATACCATTCCTGCGTTAGATGTTGCTTTCTCCAGGGTTCTGAGGATTACTACTAGTGTGCCATCATCTCATACATATCAGTCGACCATGGTTAATACTAACTGTGATCATAGATGTGGCAAACACTGCACTTCAAGGGGAGGACTTACATCAAGGAGTTGTGAACACTACAATCATTTAAACCACATGTTAGAGAAGTGCTGGGCCAAATTTGGCAAACCAAAGTGGACACAACAAGCATCAATCGATATTTATACCAATGATACAACCACACAAAAGTCGATTGTCATTCCTCCATATGAGTCTGAGATCTACCTTCAGTTCCATGCATCTCAGACCACCACTACTACTGCTTCTCATGCTTCCACAATAGGTAATCATGACCTTTTTTTCTAAATTATCCCGATTATGTGATATTAACTTTGTTTCTATTGCAAATGGAAGTCAATGTTCAGTGGTTGAAGTTAACTCTATTCAGACTTCCTCTCATCTATCACTGGATAAAATGCTTTATGTCCTAGATTTTCTTGTGTCCATTAGCATTATTACCAAAACCCTCTTCCATTTTGTGACTTTCTATCCTTATCATTGTGTTTTTTGGGACCTATAAACATGGAAGAGGATTGATTTTTAGGGTCATGAAACTAGAAAAGGTTTTTATCTGCTAGTGCAGATGAGATTTCAACGGAACTTTTGTGTTTTATTTTGAAAGTTGAATCATCTTTTTTGTGACATTGTCATCTTAATCATCTATATTTTACTAAATTACAACAAGCTCTGTAATCGTTGAGTCTTTTACTTGTGAGTCTTGTGAATTAGGCAAGCATCATCGTGCTACTTATCGTCGTCTATCTACTTTTGTTAGTAAAAGTCCGTTCGAGTTGATTCCCTCGTATATCTAAGGACCAACTTGGATGTCTTCCGATTTTTCTTTTCGTTATTACATTATCTTTGTGGATGATTACTCTAGAGTTTCATAAGTAGGGCAAACTAATGAAAATTGAACTAAGATGATCGCAGATAACAAAATGTGAAATGGGATGATTGGTAATATTATGCTTACCACAGCGAAAGACAATGGGTAAATGGAGGTTAGAAGGTGATTGACCTACAGAATCAGAAGTAGTATCAACCTGAATCAAAGTGGTTAGATCCCTCTATTGGTGGCAACGATAAACCTAGAAGGAACAAGACTCGATATGATTGACAGTGGCAAGTGGTAAAATAGTAGAGATAGGACCAATAAGACTATCAATGGAGATCAGAAGAGGTAAAGATGTAGACATCATGGGTGTGGAGGAAGAGAAGAAAAGTATGGACTTAGAAAAGGTAACATTAACAAAAACTAAGTACTTTTGTAAACATAGACAGTAACAACAATAATCTTTCTAAATCCTGGAATACTCAAGAAAGACACGCTTAAGTGTGCTAGGAGTTAACTTATCAAGTCTAGGTGAGTGATCTTAAACATAATAGATGTAACCAAAGATACCGGGAGGAAGATGAAAGAGACTTTCACTAGGACTCAAATAATGAAGAGGAATGCCCTCAAAAAGAACGATTAACAATATTCTGTTGATCAAATAGGGTGTAGTAAGAGCAGTGTTTGACTAGCAACATTTAAGGACATGTTTCTGAACCATAAGAGTACGCATAACATATAGAATATGATAATGTTTACATTTAGTAATTTCATTCTACTGTGAGGTATGAGAACAAGTAGTCTGATGTAAGATACCATGAGAAGTATAGAACTTCAACATTTCAGATTGCACAAATTCCAAAACATTATCAGTGCGAAAGAAACGAGTCATAGTAGAAAATTGAGTCTTTATTTCAATAAATTTCTTTTGATCCCTTTGTCCCCATCAAAGAGACAAAGGAGGATTGTGTTATACTTGTTATTTATGTTGATGATATTGTGCTTATAGGTAATGAGACTTCGAATATTACAGAGACTAAGCAATATCTGAGAAGTCATTTCATTACAAGGGATATGGAACGACTATGATACTTTTTTGGGATTGAGTTTACCTATCAAAAGAACAAGCTAGTGTTGTCTCTGAGAAAGTACACACTTAATCTATTACAAGAGGCAGGTTTGTTAGATACATGCTTGAGTCTACACTAGCTACTTCAAATCTAGACTTTTGGGATGGTTTTTTTGAGGTGATGGAGGATCCAAGTAGATAGATACAGGAGATTAATTGGCAAACTCATCTACTTGACTGTAACTAAACTAGATATAACCTATGTTATAGGCCTACTAAGCCCATGCAAGTATAAGCCTAAAGTGGTTCACTGGACAGGAGTTCTTCATGTGCTTGCTTACATTAAAGGAGCACCAAGAAAAGGCCCACTATTTGAGAAACACAAACATCTGAATATTGAAGCTTTCTCTTGACTTTAACTATGCAAGAGACAAAACTGATAGAAAATCTACATATAGCTACTACACTTACGTTGAAGGCAATTTAGTTATTTGACATAGCAAGAAGTAGAATATAGTTTCCTGTTGATGTAGAGTACAGATTTATGGCTCAGACAACTTGTAAGATAGTGTGGTTACATATGTTAATGAGTGAATTTGGATTTCTTATCCAAAATCCCATGCCTATGTACTATGACAATAAGACAGTCATATTCATTGCAAATAATACTGTATTCCACGAACGTACAAAGCACATTAAAGTTGTACTGTCATTTCATTAGAGACTTGGTGGTAAAAGGAGTTATATCCACGCCTTATGTCCCTTGTACTGAAGAGGGATTAGGAGTTGGGATATTTGAGTTTCTATATAGCAAGTTGGACAAGATGGATATATACGCTTCAACTTTAGGGGAATCATTAGATATGTTATTATGTTAGTAGGTAAATGGATATCCATTAATCCTATGTCATTAGAGTAGTCTATATATGTATGTGAGTGTAATACTCTTGATCAATAACACAATTTATCATTCTACTCTTACGGTTATTGACTATTTGACTTATTGTTATTGTTATTGACTTAATTATTGTTATTTGTTATTGATTTATTGTTATTGTTAAGATTGTTATTGATTTAGAGAGCAATTAAGATTTTATTTATAGTTAGATTATTATCGTTAATTTTAGAAATTGGTATATCAATTTATTAATGCATTATATATTCTAAAAATATTTATAAACATATTAAAAAATCTGAAATATATCTAAAAATTGTATTTTTATTACCATTTAGACATCACCTAGTCGTCCTACCGCCCAAGGCATCTTTGCTCACCACCATGGCACCTAGGTGTCATGATAAGTATGGTTGAATGATAATTTCACATGTCTAAGTTATCTATTTTAAATTAAATTACTTGTATTTGTATGATAATTATATATATTGAGATTTTATTATGAATGTTGTTAGTTGAATGCAAATCATTCATTTATTTTTATTTTTATTTTTATTTTTATTAGTCTCAACTGTTTTTTCATTAAACCCTTATTTTTTTTCAAAAAATGTTTAAAAACACAATCCATGTAGAAGCCATTTTCCCTTTTTTTTTAACATTGGTTCTACCCAATACTTCCATAACCAATAAGGAAAGCAAAGGATTTTGTATGCTCTCGCTTACTGTTATGCTAAAATGAATCAAAAACACAAATCTCACACACAAACAAATAGATTTTACATGGTTCCCCTTTAGGGTACATCCACGATAGAGAAGTGGTGGAGGTTCTTCACTACTATCCCAACTGATTACAAATTGTGTGTTGGAGAGATTTACAAATTGGACTTCACAATTTTATAGTCCATAATTCTCTCCCATCAAAGCAAATTAAATGTCCTTTGGGAATACCAAAGGACACTCAACAACAATATCCTTTTGGAAATACCAAAGGACACTCAACAACCATATCAATCAATGGCAATTAGATAATCCATTGAATGACATAAGTTCCAACAAGGAAATTAAAGATTTCCTTACAAGTAATTCAAGTCATATTAACAAGTTTCCACCTTGACTTGAATTTCACCTCCACTTTGAAGAACTCAAGCAAAGCTATAGACGTTGAGCAAGTCCAAGCAATGCTTAAGCTTGCCTTCTATTACTCCTTTGGTAAATATATCAACAGGATTGTCATGAGTGCTGATCTTCAAGATGTTGATTCTCCTTTCTGAACGAAGAAAATGATACCGAACATCTATATGTTTGGTACGATCATGAAACACTTGATCTTTGGTCAAACAAATAGCTCTTAAACTATCACAATATATATTTGCTTTCTCTTGGTGCCAACCAAGATCTCTAAGTAATCCCTTCAGTCATATGCCTTCTTTAGTTGCTTCTGTAAGAGCCATATATTCAGCCTCCGTAGTGGACAGTGAAATGGTGGGCTGAAGTGTAAACTTCCAACTTACAACAGAGTTGGAAATAGTGAAAACATATCTAGTCAAAGAGCGCCTGTGATCAACATCTGCAGCAAAGTCTGAATGATCCATAGAACAGTCCTTTTCTATACCATAAATTAGACCCACATTTGTAGTTCCCTTCAAGTATCTAAACACTCTTTTAACAGCCTGCCAATGATCCATCCCTGGATTAGACATAAATCGGCTGACAACACTTATAGGATATGCAAGATCTGACCTGGTGCAGACCATAACATACATAAGACTCCCAACTGCACAAGAGTATGGGACTTTAGCCATATACTCCCTTTCTGATTCTGTTTGAGGTGCCATATAAGTAGACAAACGCAATTTTTTGTCATAAGGAGTGCTAATGGCTTTACAAGAAGCCATACCAAACTTTGTCAACACCTTTTCAAGGTATCCCTTTTGATGAAGAAATAGCTTTTCAGTCTTTCTATCTCGATATATTTCCTTACCGAGAATTTTTCCAGCAGCTTCAAGGTCTTTCATTTCAAATTCAAAACTTAGACATCTCTTTAGATCTTGAATTACCTTCATATCTTGAACTGCAATCAAAATATCATCAACATACAAAAGAAGGTAAACATATGAGTCATTAGAGAGCTTCTTAGTATACACACATGAATCATAAGAGCTCCTAAGAAAACCAACATTAGTAATAAAACCATCAAATCTTTTGTACCACTGTCTTGGAGATTGTTTAAGCCCATAAAGGGATTTTCTGAGCTTGCATACATAGTCAAACTTGTTAGGTTCAACAAACCCCTCAGGTTGACTCATCCATATTTCTTCTTCTAAATCTCCATGTAAAAATGCTGTCTTGACATCTAACTGCTTTAATTCAAGATCCTTAGAAGCAACAATTGCAAGAAGGACACGTATCGAAGTGTATCTAACAACAGGGGTGAATGCCTCATTGAAGTCTATTCCTTCACGTTGAGAGTATCCCTTTGCAACCAGCCTTGCTTTATATCGAGTCCCCTGATTTTCTTGAGTCCCAATCTTTCTTTTAAAGACCCACTTGAATCCAACTATTTTTCTGTCCCGTGGAAACATCACGAGATCTCAAGTGTGATTCTTTAAAAGTGATTAGATTTCCTCCTCCATTGCAACGATCCAGTTACTAACATCAGGACCTTTAATAGCTTCATCATAAGAAGAGGGGTCAAATCCCTCTACATCTATCTCTTCTGCAGCCTGAAATGCATAAGCAATCATGTTACTAAACCCATACTTCTGTGGTGGACGGATGTCCCTTCTTGGGCGATCAAATGCAACACTTGTGTATCGTGTTTGCTCTGTTGAAGCATCATCTGAAGCCCTGTCACGAACAGACTGCAACTCTGGATTTACAACAGAAACTGATTGAGTATCAACTTGTGGTTGTAGAGTTTCAAACTTCACCTGCTCAGGGGCACTAGAACTGCCTTCAGGTTCCATCAATCTGTTTTTCTGTTGCAGAAGTGGTTTCTCATCAAAAGTAAAATTTCGACTAAGAATTACTTTATGAGATGAAGGATCCCATACTCCAAAACCTTTTATACCTAAGCCATATCCCACAAAGACCCCTTTCCTTGCCCTTGGTTTAAGTTTATCAAAAACACAAATCACACACACAAACAAATACATTTTACGTGATTCCCCTTTAAGGTACGTCCACGATAGAGAAGTGGTGGAGGTTCTTCACTACTATCCCAACTGATTACAAATTGTGTGTTGGAGAGATTTACAAATTGGACTTCACAATTTTATAGTCCATAATTCTCTCCCATCAAAGCAAATTAAATGTCCTTTGGGAATACCAAAGGACACTCAACAACAATATCCTTTTGGGAATACCAAAGGACACTCAACAACTATATCAATCAATGGCAATTAGATAATCCATTGAATGACACAAGTTCCAACAAGGAAATTAAAGATTTCCTAACAAGTAATTCAAGTCAAATTAACACTTACCCTATACACACTAAAAACCAATTCACGCCATTCCAACCTCACAACGCTCTCAAGGTATTCCACCCATTCTTATCGCCTAATCCCAAAACCCATGTGATCCATCACCTTCTCAATGCAATTACAGTCCATTCTATCATACACCTTATCGTAAGTCCAATCAGCCTAAAAGTCACAACTTTATTAAATCCCAGCTCCAATATACTCCTGTCCTACATTAAAAAAAAATCCAAAATCTACCTACCAAGAATAAATACTCTCAGGAACATTGACATCAAGGGTTTCATTCTTTCTGCTAACAATTAATCATAATTTAATTGGTCTAAAATCATTTATATTCTCACTCCTACTTGAACAAGGAGTATAATGAAAGTCACTAACACAACCAATATCTTCTCTTTTCTTGTGGAAACCATTGTTCATCCCCATCACATCCTCTTTTACAATATCTTAAAGTTGCTATAACACACCCATATAAAACATATGGCAAAGGAAACCCATCATCCACCATCACAAAGACCAATCTCCACCATCGATAAAGTTGCACAAGTACAATTCTCTCCCTAAATAACTGTTTCAACCCCAAATACTGAACTTGAATTCCCCTCTAAAGGTGCTGAAGTTACAATATCCATATTCCACAACCTTAAGACCATGTGGAATAAGTTGAGGACACAGGTTCCCATATTCTTCAGATTGTAATTGTCTAAAAGGTCATAACCAATAAGCCTGCTGCCCATATAAGATTGTATTATCACAAACTAGACATTGAAATAAATATTTCCCTGCAAATCAAAATGTGGCCTGTGTATACATCTTGGTTAGAATAGGGAAAAGTGGGATTCTATAACAGTCTAACTTCCAAAAAAAGGTATCACGTTGTATCCATTATATAACATAATGCATATCAAAAAATAAGAACATAAAAAATATTTCAGATACAACTGATCAATGACAGTTAATTTCTAAGGTTGCACTAGCACCAAACAAAAATCAAGTAGATTCTCAAAAATGCAATTGGCAAAATCAGGTTGTATTTATTGGTCAAAACTAATATACATAAATGTCCTTAAGATGTTTTTTCATGAAATACATTTTAAGTGACTACAATTTTTTCAGCAGATGATGACATATGCAACTAGCAATTGCAACGACAATGACGATGTCTTAATCCCAGCATGTGTGGTAGACATTATGAATCATTCTTTCCTTTTAGCTCTATCCATTGCTTTTTTTAATTAAATTACGCATGCCTAGATACTTTTTATTATTTCTAATGACGTGATTTAGGTCTTCCTCTACCTCTTCTAAAACCTTAAGCAAATGCAGATACATAAATATAGGAAAATGGGGTTGTTGCCAACTTGCCATGCATTAGCCAACATGGTCATGGTACCCATGTTTTTTTTTATTTATTTTTTTAAATTCAACCTTATAAATTAAATTATCATCCTACTAAGTGCATATCGTTAAATTTTCATTGTAATCTAATTACCATAACCCCTTAATCTTAATATCTCAAGTACATATATACAACAATCAAAACAGATATAACTAACATACAAATGTATGTATATACCTTTCCATCCATGCCACTGATAGCAGTACTAGCATCCTCACTTGATGTGAAAGTCACAAACCCAAATCCTCTAGACCTACCACTTTCACGATCCATAATTACCCTTGCTGAAAAATAGAATGTGGATCAACATGAAGATGCAGGAAGCCATTGACTAAAGCCAAGTTAATTTTATGAGTGAAAAGCAAGCAAATACCTTCAATTACATCTCCAAATCCAGTGAAAGCCTCCTGCAGACTTTGGTCATCAGTAGAATAAGGAAGTCCTGAAATATAGGGCTGGAAATATCATCAACCATTGGGAAAAAAACCACATTTCATGGGAAAAGAAATACAATTTCAAATACCAAAAAGAAACAAACCTCCAACAAAGAGTTTGGAACTCGACATGCATCTTATAACTTGGTATACTGATGGATTCTGTGATACAACTTGCTTGACAAGCTTTCCAAATTTGCTTGCAATGGCCATCCTAGAACCTAAGGACAATATTGGAGTAGAAAAATTCTAAAAGTTAGTTAAAGAATCAAGAGTTTATATCATCAATCACAAGGAAAAGTAAAAAAGGCACAAGTCATCAGACTCCTTTTGATATGGGACCTTAGAAAATAAGTGAGACTTCACACAAACAAATTGAAGAAACATACGCAGACTAGTTAGAAACTTCAAATCACAGAAACAATGTGCAAACAATTAGGTTACCACCAAAATATATAGACTACAAGAACTAGATCGACCAACCAAGCACAGAGAAATGACATTAGCACTACATCACAATGAAGTTTTTATTTTCTAACTGAAAGATTGTATTTGAATAAAAAAACGAAAAAGAAGGAAAAGACCACAGGAAAGGAAAACGCTATGCGATCTTAACGCAAAGAAGGTGCCAAGAAAATCACAGGATTAAGGAAGCCAGCAACTTCAGGATAACAATCACCCAACAACCCAGAACACAAATGACACAGATAAAGTTGCCAAAACAACCTCACATGTCTGAAGTCCTAAACCCAATGATATTTCCAAAACCAGACTCATACCCTCATCCTCAGGTGTAAAAGAACAGTCTTTGCAAAGCCCCTTATCCAGTCAAGAGATAAGCTCCCAACACTAATCACACACTAGTTTTCCACAATCTTACAATAGATAAAATTGCACATAAAGCCCTAAACCCTGAAAACAGAAGGAAAAAGTGTCGTGGTGTGCATGGATCTAGAATCTAGAATCAACTTGGGCACGTCACGTAAAGTACCGAATGAGCAGGTACGTTTCAAAGATCAGGATATCGTCTATATAAGATGTAGCGAAAAAATTCAAAGGGCTCGACTATCTCGTCCATAAAACTCTGGGAGTAAAATTTGTAATCAGATAAACAAGATCAAGTACAGTTTGAATCATAAGACAACGAGAAAAACAAAAATAATTGCAGATAGCTGGAACTGTGGCATGTGTGAGAGGAAGAAGCCCTCGATCAGTGGTTGTTCTCCTAACTGTGAGATGCATCCATCGACCATGGGATGGAGGAGCAAAGGAAGAAGACGTGGAGAGTAGAGTGGACGATTAGGGTTGGGTTTAAGGAGGGAGGGAGCTGCCCTGTACTGTACCTTTCAGCGGAAGATTCCCAAACACTAGTGAATTAGTGAAATGACCTCGTGAAGGAAGAAGGGGATTTTGTAGTGTTTTTTGAAGGGTAAGGATAAGAGCACCGCTTCATGGTTCACGTATATCTTTGTTTTTTTTTTACATTAATTCTTGCATTAACGTTTTTTTTATTTATATGACTTGTTGAATCAATTATATATAAATTATTTAAGATTGATTATATATAATTTAATGTAAGAATTGATGTACATAAATTATTTTTCTAAGTATAATCCTGTCGCCCAATCTTATCTTACCGGTCCACAAAATACTAGGCCCGCCTGGGCCTAAACCGGGTCAGGTCGGCCCGCATGCTGGTCCGGGTTGGGCTTCCTTTTGGAGGTCATAGGCCTGATACAACCCATGGCCCGTCTGTGGGTCGATCCATTGGGTCCAAATTTTATTTTAAAAATTATTTTTTTATTAATAAAAAAATATTTTAAATACATCATTTTTTTTACATAAAAAAATACAAAAGATATTTACAACATTTTTTTTACATTTTTAAATTTTACATTAATATTTATTCAATTGTGGAGTTTGTTCTGCTTGTTGAAATTAATGCCGCATCATCATCTTCTTCTGATTCAGAATTCAAGCTCAATCCCTGAAGACGATCAACCGCATCGTACCAATCTTTTAAGCAAATGAAGTGTAACACTCGTAAAATTCATTTTGTAATTATATACATTTTATGAATTTTATTTCCTAGACGGTGTTACTATTCCGAGACCCGTTCTGTGGTTTTGTACTTTTGGGCTTGGGCCTCATGGTCTGGCTTCTATTTGCGTGTCCCTGTGCGTGGTTTGACACTGTGCATTGTGGCACTGTACTTGTGGGGCTCGGTGTGGAGTCCGTGCGAGGCCTGGTGTGGGGTCCCGTGGGGGCTGCTTGTGTGTGGACTGGTGGTTGAGGCTTGCAGTTGGCCTCGTTAGTGGTGGCTGGCGGTTGGCTGCTGTGCGGTGTGTCGGTGGCTGAGAAGCGCAGGTGGGCACGTTTTCAACTACTCCAGACTGAGACTTTATAAACTGCACTGCACTGTACCTCTCCTCGCCACCCGTTGCTTTCTTCTCCTTCCTTCTTCTTCTTTTCCCCTCCTCTTCAGCGGCGCGCTTCTTCTCCACCTTCCCCCACCTTCTTTCTCCTCTTCCCCACTTTTCCTCATCCTTCTCTTCCCTTCTTCTTCCCCTTCTTCCTTTCCACTCCTCTCCCCACCCCCTCTGTTCCCCCTGTATCCCCTTTGCGTGCGCGCCGACAGAGAGAGAGGAAGAGGTCGAGGGAGTGAAGCGGAGGACTGTGGTTGCTCATGGTGGTGCACGAAGTTCGTGTGGAGGGCCTCGTGGTCGTGGTTGCGCCGGAGTTCGCCTGAGTCGGTCGAGGATCGCCGGAAGCATTTCTCAGGTACGCATCTCCACTCCTTGCAATAGAGAGCATGGAATTGGTAGAAAATACTAGGATCGTATGGACTCTAGGTAAATTTCCTTTCCTAGAATTTATTGTGATTTATTGAGGATTTATGGAGCATTTATGGGCATTTATGCCAATGGTTGCGTTTTGGGTCGTTTTGACCCTTCTGCCTTTGTGATTTTGTATCTTGATGCTTGGTGAATG
>JAMKQA010003495.1:0-16105 GCA_024699735.1 Posidonia australis
CCAATCCATCATCCCAGGTACTTTCACCCCCCTTTTAATTTCCAGTTGAGCTCCTTTAGGTATACTGTGTCTCTCGTGTCCTTTAAATTGTGCTCCGGCGGAGTACACAGGCTCTGTGGTTCGAGAAGGCCAGATGTCTCCTGGTTCGAGAAGGCCCTATGGGCCTCCTCTCCTTCTCCTCCCTTTTCCTCCTTGAGCCTCAGTCATTTAGAGGAGGACTTGCTGTGGCTAGACGGCCACCGCCGTCGCTGCTGCACCCATCGCCGGAGTCGGAGATGGGCGGAGCAACCCACGCCATTCCAGCTCCTCCTGCAACGTCCAGGAGCATCGCCGCGGGCCCCCGAAGCTTCCCCAACCATTTCCCACTCTCCTCCACTGCTGCAGCCTCTCCCCCGACGTCGACAGGGCCTCTCGCCGGAGTCCACGACAGGGGGCCCCTGCGCCGTTCCAGCCTCACCTGCAACTTCCCACAGCCTCTCCGTGCCGCCCTGGAGGTCCTCCTGTGTTCGCCACGTCATCCTAGCTACCATACTCTCTCCAGACGCCTCCGCAGTCGTCTTCTCTGACGCTGGTGGCTACTCGCCAGAGCCCGAGGTGGGAGATGCCTCTCAGGCCTCGCTAGTCCAACCCATATCCCCAGAGGTACTCGCCGTGAAGCCCTTAAGCCTCTCCGACCACCGCCACCACCTTCCCACCGCTGCGCTGCCGTTGGAGGCTCGCCGGAGTTCGCGCCGGAGAGGGATCGCTGGCGATCCACTGACGTTCTTCGAAACAAATAGATTTAGGAATTGTTTTTTTTAATTTTCAATAATTACATTTAGGCCCTAATTATCGTTACATTTAGGTCCTTGGGATTTCTTTTAGGTCCTTTTTCCTTGCATCCAGGTCCTTTTCTCTCACATCCAGGTTCTTTCTTACATCTAGGTCCTTTTTTTTATTACTTTTTGGTCCATTTTTATTACACTTAGGTCCTGTATTTTTGTGTTTAAGCCCCTAAAGATTTAAATAAGTTTCATTTCTTTATTATTTCTGTAAATATTGCATGTTTTGTCTTCTTAAAATTTTAATTTCATTTTTTAGTTCCATATATTTTTGTTTCTTCACAGTTAGACCCCTATAGTCATGTTTTCTTTGCAAATGAGTCCTGAAAATTTATTTTATGACCCCTGAGTTTTCTTATTTTAAAATTGCATTGTAAATATTTCACATTTTACCCTAATTAACTTTTGATTGCATTTTCAGTCCTATTTATGCATGTTTTATCACACTTATGCCCCTGAGATCATGTTTTTTTTGCATGGAAGTCCGAGATTTTGCATTTTGTCCCAGAGTATTTTGAAAAGAGTTTCCTTTGTACAATTTGCATTTTCGACCTTAAAGTTATCCATAACTACACTGATCATGTAAAAAACTTGATTTTATCACATTTTGGTCCTGAAAATTTGCAAAGCAGTCCCTGAATTCAACTATAATGTTTTTCGATAGGAAAATTTACATCTAGGTCCCTGAAACTTTCTTGAATCATTAATGATAGTTTTTATTGCATTTTAAATCACCTTTTAATATGTTTCACATTTATTGATCACTTGTGCTTGTAAATCCTCACTTGAATAAAGTTTTCATCAAAAAACCATGTTTGAAATATAAATGAACATCTGATTTCATATTTTTGTCAGATTTGCACCCTGTGTAGGAATTTTGCACAGTAGACCCTAGGTTTTTAAGAAATTACCAAAAGTACAATTTTCACACATGTCACATCACATAGCCACATTTTCTTTAAATTTTACATCTTAGCATCAAGATAAGACCTTTTAAACACTTTTTTAACCATTAACTTTTCCTTTCTGTGAATTTTGCAAATTAGACCCTGAGTTTTCAGGGAATCATATAAGTACAATTCTCACATCCCAGTATCACATTTTCCTTTGATCCATCATCTGTACACTAGGGCAAAAGTTTCTGAATGAATTTTAATTCATATTTTCATCCTTTTTGTGAATTTTACGTTTTGGTCCCTATACTTGTCCTTTATTATTTTCACATTGTTTTATTGTTTCAAGACCTTTTCTTTTGCATGTTTTTTTTTCTTGACATTTTTCATACATTTTGGCATACCTTAGACCATGCATGCATTTATCACATCTGACCACTAAAATGACCAAATTGCCCCTGAGTCATCAATTCATGCACATGTGTTAGTTATTGCACCAAGTCATGCATAATCTCTGTCCAAGGCATTCCTTAGAATCCTTTACCCATTTAGGTACATTTCCATGCATTTTACATAGTTTTTGTTGTATTTGCACATGTGTGTCAGTTATTGCACCAAGTCATGCATAATCTCTGTCCAAGGCATTCCTTAGCATCCTTTACCCATTTAGGTACATTTCCATCCATTCTTTTTAGATAAGTCTGCATTTCATGCATTCTTCCCTTAATTTTTCTCCCATTTGTCTTCGGATTCTTTTATCTGATATTTGATTTGATTGTCTTTATTCCATGTTTTCAGATTTTTTTGATTTGATTTGGATTTCATGGCTCGAGGGCGTATATTAAGAGGCCTGAAAGTCGACATTGGCCCCACCACGGATTATTTTCCCTTTTTGATTTTCATGACCTTTTTTATGATTTCGATAACTCAAGTTGACCCCACCTTCCATCTTTTTGACCTCAGTATGGTTTTCTGGACTATTCTTTACAAAAATATTGTCATTTTATGTGATTTTCTTCTCATCTCACCATTTGCCTATGTTATGTAGATTTCTTTGCAATTTTTCCCTTTGGATTTGTTTGGTGTTTTCTGCACTCCTAATGATTTGGGTATGTTGTATTTTTGATCCCCTTGACATCAATATAGTTTTCATAATCATTTTTTACAAAAAACATCGTCATTTTATGTGAATTTCTTTCCACGTCACAGTTTTCCTATTTTATGTGGACTTCCTTGCATTTTTCCCACCTTGATTTCCACGATGCTTTCTTTGATTCAAACGACTTGAGTCAGTTGCATTTTTGACATCCTTGAGACCTGTTTTCCAAGTACTCTTGGCCAGAAATCTCGTCATTTCATGTGATTTTCTTTGTTGTGTCATACTTTGTGATTTCATCATTTCACAAGGATTTCTTCATAGTTTTCACATACCCTTTCTTACATCCATCAAGTCTTGGCTTGGCATTCATATCAACATGATTAGAACACAATCTAGGCATAGCACAACATTCATTCAGCCTCTAGCAAGCGAATAAGACTAGAAAGACTGAGTTTCTTGGGCGTACGGGGGTGCCTAACACCTTCCCCGTGCGTAATAGGAATCCTTACCCATCCTCCGGTTAGTAGGCATCTGGTCTTCATGTTTACATCTCATTCATTCACTTTTTGTGATTTGTTTGTGGTTTTTCTCGTCTTTCCCTTAAAAGACTAGGTGGAGATTCTTTTCCTTTTCCGTTTTCATCCCATCTTGCGCCTTCGCCATCTTGGCATGCCTGTGGCCTCCTCCCTCTGGTGCGACCTTACGCCGGATCGCCCTAGGCTGGGGGGACACGGTCACAATATGCTTCTTGCATAGCTTGGAATATGGAATACCGTCACCTTGTTATATGACTGGACGTTTGGGTTTTGAGGTGCATAAGTTTTGTGACAGGATGAATTTTTTAAAGAGCTTCTTCATTATAATATGTCTCGATTTCAAACCAACAACTTATCACAAATGCTGAGAAAGTTGGAGCATGGTAGAACTTTACTGAATATGTGCATAAGTTGTTCTTTAGATGGAAAGGAGCGAAGATGAAGTTGACGTTGGGCAACTAATTCTTGAACAAAATGATGATCAACTTGAATGTGTTTCATACGAATATGAAACACTGGATTGCTGGAAAGGAATGTTGCACCACGATTATCACACCACAAGGTAGGAGAAGTAGTAGACGACACTCGAAACTCATGCAGCAGGGATTTTAATCACAAGACTTTGGTGGTTGCGTTGGCCAAGGTATAATACTTGGATTTAGTGGAGGAGCGAGCTACAATCTTCTGCTTACGAGATACCCACGTGACAATATTAGAACCATAGAATATGGCAAAGCCACTAGAGAAGCAGTGATCATCTCGACATCCAACCCAATCAACATCAATAAAAATATTTAAGGTGGTGCTTGGAGTTCTCCTGAGTAGTAACCCAAATGAATGTGTGTGTTTGAGGTAACGTAGGATACATTTGACGGTCGTCCAATGAGTTTCAATTGAATTACTCATAAACCGACACACCTTATTAATGGAAAAGGAGAGGTCTGGTCTAGTGAGTGTGATGTACTGAAGAGTGCCAACAACACGTCGATAGAGAGATGGGTCAGAGAGAGAAACACCATATTTGGATAGTTTTGAAGAAGCAGCCATGGATGTATGTATGGGTTTTGCACCCAACATGTGTGTATGAGTAAGAAGATCACGGATATATTTTTGTTGTGAAAGTAACATCCCTGATTTGGTTGGAATCATCTAAATGCCTAAGAAATGATGTAAAGGACCTAGATCTTTTAGTCCAAAAATCCAATTGAGTCGTCGAAGAAGAAGAAAGATTTCTTAACGAGAATTGCTAGTAAGTATGATGTCGCCCACATAAATGAACATGTATAAAAGACATTTGCCATGACCATAGACACATAAAGAGGTATCTGTTGCTAAAGAGGTGAAACCATAGTCGATCAAAAAGGAGGAGAGCTTGTGGAATCAAGCTCGTGGTGACTACTTCAAGCCATAGAGAGATTTGTGAAGCTTGCAAACATATGACGGACGTGTAGGATCTATGAAGCTAGTGGGTTGAAGCATATAGACATCTTCTCAAAGGTCACCATGAAGAAAAGCAATAGAGATATCAAGTTTGCAGAGAAACCAACCCTGAGAGACGGCCAACACAAGGACATGTTGAATGGTATTAGGTTTGACCACCAAGCTAAATTTATCAAACTAATCCACTCCAGCTTGCTAGTTATAGCCCTTGGCAACTAAGCAAGCTTTATGCCACTCAATTGATCCATCTGGGTTGTATTTTAGCTGAAAAACCCATTTCCAACTCGAGATATTCATGGAAGAATGAAGTGGGACAAGAGACCATGTGTTATTATGATGTAATGCATCGATCTCAGATTGCATGGCTTTCATCCAGTTAACAGATTTGGATGCTTCAGTATAGCTTTGAGGCTCAATCATGATGATGGTAGCCAACAAGGTTACTGAAAGACATGACGTGTTGTCGATGGTTTGGAAAGACCAACGACACGGCGATAGTCCACTAGCTGTCATGGACAAAGCTGCAATGAGTGTTTTGTTGGCGAGGCAATGGGTTCGTCGTTAAGTGTAGAGGTTGAAGACGATAAATAGTGACCTGAGGAGGAGTGGGCTGTAGAAGTGAATTGGCACATGGGTTAGAAGAGGAATTATCTGTTGGGGTGAGAAAAGGAATGGAAATAGAGAAGTGAGCCGATGAAGTGGAATGTGGGTTGGACTGTAAAAGGAAATGAGTCCTCAGTAAACGTTTGCTATCTAGCAATATAAATCCATCCAATATGTATATCGAGACACTGATAGCCATGAAAATTAGAAGGATAGCCAAGAAAGACACATGGTATCGATCGATAACAAACTTTATGTGTATTGTATGCTCTAGTTAAGGGATAAACCGAGCATCCAAACACTTTATGGAAGTGATAATCTAGAAAAGGGATATGATTTGTGATTAACTCATAATTCATATATATTTTATTCCCATATTTATTGATTAATGTATATAAATAATGCTACTTGAGGTGTTTTACATAAATTTTGAAGGAATTTGGGGACTTAGAAAAAATTTAGAAAAAAGAAGGGAAAAAGAATAAACATGTCTGAAAAAAGATTTTTGCAGGAAAAATTTTAAAGCTACATCGAGAGGTCAAATGCACATTTTCCACATGCATTAATAAGATCAGTTAATGAATTGATCAAGTCAAAGCTCATATCAACTGATGTGGATGCCTTCTGGAGGTATGATTGCGCAACGAACGCCTTCTAGGAACCCGTGGAAGATATTTTTGACCAAGTCTTCACTGTTTACGATCTTTAGATGGAAATATCTTATATTTGAAAATGAAATTTAAAGTTTGTATTTAGATTTATCTTCGACGCAAGGAAGTCCTTATAAGTCTATAAAAGGACCCCTTGTGTAGATCTATGGGGCATCTTCCACTTTCTAGGTTTAGAATTTTCTCTGTTATTGTGGAAGAACTTCAAGTATATCTCAAGTTCTAGTAATAAAATCAATTTTTTCTTTAATTTTGTCTTTTATTTCATTTTCTATTCAAGTTTTTATTTTCCTATTATCTCTATGTATAACTAATTTCTAGATCTAGGGTTTAGATGAAGTTCATGTAGTTTTAGATGTTGTGATTAAATTCCTTTGTATTCTCTCTTTGTGCTTAATGCTATGATTATGTGGGTTGGATGTATATTACATCAATTACTTATAAAATCGATAAACTTTGATAGATTAACATTAATATCATCCTTTTAGTCTATGTTTGTGGAAGATATATTTGAGGGTTGTGTGTATAACCACAGTTCCTTTATATATCATTTGATTTAATTTAGTTTGTGTGTTTTTATTCCTTGACTTGATAATCTATGGTGCATTGTATATAGATTATGCTTGTTAGGATAAAAATCAGTGAATCAAATTATTTAGATCAATAGAGAGATAGAGAGTGAATTTAATCATGCATCTGTATTTACATGAGTGGATTTAAAAACCCTAGTTCTCTTTTACTCTAAAGTATTCTTAAGTATTTAAAATCAATCAACTTCTAAATCTAATTTTTTTTATTTCATCATTAACTAATAAATAATCATAGTTTTTGTAACACTATTCTCTGTGAGATCAACTTATATTTACATACGTACTACATAGTACGCCATGGACTTGCGATTAATTAAACATACACATCAAGTTTTTAGTGCCATTGCTGAGGAATAGGGTTTTATAACATTGATTTATTGTCAGTTATTACTTTCTTTTTGTTTTTATCAAAAAAAAAGGGCATGTACTTCATTTTCTTTCTTTTTAGGAACTATAATTGGAGCTCCAAAAGAAAGGAACTATATTGCCAATTTGTACTTCTGACACCTCCTAGGCGCCTAGGTTAGAAATTTCTTTTCATATTTTACTTTCAGTTATTTTTGGAATTTTCTAGAATCTTGTTTTAGGTTTTATATCTTGCTACGATTTTTTGATTCTTTTCAATCACTAATTTAAAATCAACCCTCAACTTGAATCAAATAAAAGATTTCATAACAAGATAGAAGCTTGCATTTTAGGACATTTATCATCTAAGCTTGTAGTTAGAGTAGGGCCTCTATTTTTGTTATTTTGTTTTTGGAGATTGCTGAAGGAAAAGGTACGTGTTCACCTACTTGATTTCTAGCATTTTAGAGCATATAATTAGTAGAAAGAATAACTTGTTTGAACATAATTATTTGTTACATATCATTTCAAAGTACCTAAAGGCAAAACCTATAACACAAGATAAGCTGGAGATTTCATCATTCTTCTTTAGCCTACAAACAACTAAAGAAAACATCAAGCATCGACCTATGCTTTAATTAAAATCAAATAGACATGGGCCCCTAGGATTCGAGCTCAATAAGATAAAGGAGCCTAAGAGTGACTCAAAATTTAAAATTCTTTTCTGACTTGGTATCTAGAAAAGTGGTTCATAAGGTTAAGTCTTAAAAGACAAGTGGTTATTTAGTTAGGTCCGTTGTGTAAGCACGGGGAGCCTTTCACTTTCCTTCACTAATTTAGCTAATTAGGTTAGGAAATTTTGATTTGAAAATCTCAAAGGTTAACTTAAAAGTTAGGAGCTATTTAGATTTTAAGTCAACCATAGAATTAGAATTTGTATGACTTGTGTGATTAGATTAGGTATCTTTCTCCTTTATCTTTAATCTTCTCATATATTTGGTTCTTATTTTCTCATATTTTCTTCTTTTTCTATTTTCATTGCATTTTTTTCATTTTTTATTTTAAAAAAGAGTCTCACTTGTGCATGCCAGTGTGGATTCATAATTCAACACATCGTCTAATGTAACGCTTTTAATTTCCACAATAATTTAAAACAAATTAAATTATAGGACATTAAAAGCCAAACAGTAATATCAATAACCAAGAATTTGTGTGTGCGGCTACAAGACTCTAAATTACATATACTATGCCAGACTTACTTGCTCGCATGCACCTGCAACCCAAAACCACGAGAAAACAAGCATGAGTGACAAAAGTCACCCAACATGAACCCCATGAAAACGACGGAAAATAAAACTATAATTAATTTCTTTTTAAAATTATTTCTCAATTATTTTCTCCAAATCTAATAAAAATCAGCAACTTAGGCCCAACAAGCCAAAACCACAAGAAAACATGGCCTACACTAGACAAACCGGCAAGTACAGGCTCTATCAGCCTAAGACCACAAGCAAGGCCTTCAATGGCTAAAACTACACACTGTGAGTCGGGAAGCCCGACGCTAGGCAACCAACTCTGGCCACAAGCAGCCACCAAGGTGTATTGCACTGCCACGGTTAAGCCACCCTGTGTAGGAACGATAGTCCAATGATTCTCTCACTTGGAGAACCCTCATAAGGCCAACCCCTACCTGGGAAGGTAGTCCTGTCTCTCAGGACGCTACCAGCTACGGGGCATGTGTCCCACTTGCACTGGCCACCACAAGGTACGCCTCCTCAAGAGGTCATTCACATGGTGCTCAGGAGGGATTGTCATACATCCACATTCGACAACACCCAAGTCTCAGTGCTCATAACGACAGTAAGAGTATCATACCTCCCCATCATGCCATAAAACGCCTCCACCCGTGGACCTCAACCTCGGCCTCGTGAATGACAGTCAAGGAGTATCCTACCTCCAAGACCTGATGAACAAGACATGATGAACACTTGCTTTAGTCTCTCGACCCTCGACCTCAACTAGGGAGACGCGCGCAACCACCCAAGAATATCGTCACATTCTTTGGTTCTGACGACACGATCCCATGGTATTTCGACCCACACACAGAAAACTAAGAAAAATCATTTCCAAAACGGGCCAATATATCTCTTTGAAAACCATTTTCAAAGTATTTTGTATCTTTGAAAACTCATTCAAAAACCTTGACAAAACGACACATTAGCTGTCCCACAAGACCTCCACTTATGCTCGACGATCTTAACACAATCGGGAAAAGCAAACCAATTCAGAACATCCTCGGAAATTCATTTTCATAAGGACAGCTAGGCCTGAATCGACAAATCGTTTTGAAAATGGAAGGCTGAAACTCCCTAGTTCGGTCGACCAAAAAGGGTCCGTCATCTGAACTGGGTACAAGTCAACAATCCTGGCATGAAACGACATACCAAAAATCAAATCGGTCGATCAAAAATCCCTGTTTCAAAAGTCTGATTTGGTTCGATCGACAGTAGGAGTCCGATTTGGTTCGGTATGCTGTTTTCTATGAAAGCAAAAAACAACCCCAACCATAAGCTGACGAAATCATCCAAAATGGGACTAAGGGGTGAACCTCAAAAACAAAGACTACAAAATCAAACTAAAACATATGCTGCAGACTCTCGAGTCTACTCCAAATCCACATAATCAAAACCAAAATTCATTCACCACAGCTCACGTAAGAAATTTACAAAGTCAGAAGGGTCAAAAGGACCCAAACCACAACTACTGTCATAAATGGCCATAAATACCACCATAAATCATCATAAATTCACAACAAAAAAAATCTAGGAATGTAAATTTACTTAGACTTCATACACTCCTATCATTTTCTACCATTTTCATGCTCTCTACAACACGAGGGTGAGGTGCATACTTGAAAACACAACCTCTGACGAACCACGCCAACTTTCGCCAACCATCGACAACTCCAAGCGTCCATGGTCATTCCATAACCTTGGGGACACCTCACCGGAGCTCCAGGCATTGCCACACGTCGCCGCCAACCCTCGGGCACACCAAAGAAGGAGGGAGCAGGGGAGATGGAGGGAGAGCGAGAGATGGCGAGGGAGGGGAGTGAGGGTGAGAGGGAGGGGAAGTGAGTGGGAGGTGGAGGAAGAGGGTGTGTTGTTTCTAAGGAGGAGGAGGGAGAAGAGGCGATGGCATTTGCAAGAAAGAGAGGAGAAGGGAGAAGGTTGGCGAAGGTTCGAGCATGGCTGGTGCTTATAAAGCATGCATAAGAGGCAAGTGACCATGAGGAATCAGCCACTCAGCCACACCCTCATTTGACTGCCTTACCAAACCTAGCACGAGCCAACCACTCGCTCCACCAACCGGCCCACACGGGCTCATAAGTACAGTGCCAACCACGTGGGGACAAGCACAGGAATACCCAAACAAATGTCAACCCATGAGGCCCAAGTCCAAAACATCAAATTCACACAACGTGCCTCGGGAACAGTAATACCCGTCTAGAAATAAATTCATTAAAAATGCAAATAAATACAAAATGAATTTATGGGTGTTACACCTAACTTGTGTTGAACCCAAAGAATCTAAAATGATTGTTGAAGTACACAATCTATCTCTAGCCTTAGAAGCCAGATGTTACCCAATAAGAACCGCACAACCATCTTGCATTAGATTTCTAAATACCAATGGCAATAATTTTGAACTCAAATCCCATTATATTGGCCAGTTGCCTAGGTTCACAAGTTTAGAATCTGAAGACACTTATTGGTTTATCAATGAATATGAGGAGGTGTGTAGTATGATGAAGTTACAGTAGTTGTTTGATGATGCAGTCTAGTCAAGCTTCATTCCTTTCGCATTAAAAGACAATGCTAAAAAATAACTTTATAGTCTATCAACTAATTCAATCACCACTTGGGCCTAATTGTGCACTATATTCCAAAAAAAAATATTATCCTATTCACAAGACCATAAAATTTAGAAACAAAATTAATTAATTTAAACAAAAGATTGATGAGTCTTTCCAAAAATAGTTTGATAGATTTAAGGATTTCTTAGCCCAATATCCTCACCATGGTATAGAAAAGAGAAGACTATACTAAATAATTTATGAGAGTTTAGACATTTCAAATAGGACCATGTTCTCTGTGTGTCAGGAAGCATTCATGAAGAAAAATGAGGATGAAGTATGGAAATTCGTAGGAGAATTAGCTGAGAAAATAATACAATGGGAGAGTACAAATGATCAAGTAATTGATAAATCCATACCTTCTAAAAGTGATATTCACTCAATAGAGTCTTCTTAGCCACTGAAGTCAAATTCAACACACTAGGTCGTAGGTTAGAAGCTCTAGAGATGAAGGAGAAAGTTCAAGTGAACTAAGTATCCGACTAGGTTCCTTGGTGTAACAATTGTCACATGGTAGGTCATGTGATGAAAGAGTATCCTTCAATAAGGAGTCAACCTAATTTTACACCTGAACAACTAAATGTAACCTTTGTTAGGCTTCAAAATGACTCATATGCCCAACATACATTTCAGGATATAGGAATTATCCTAATTTTTCTTAGAACTAGCAACCTCATTATGAAAACAATAATTTTGCTTTTTCTCAAGGCCAAAAACAACACTCAAATCATTTTAAGTCTAATCAAACTATCCAATAGAACTTTAATGTAGGATCACAATCCAACCCACCTCCAGAATTTAATGATAATGAGAGGAGACTAAGTACCCTGGAGAAAGGCGTGGACGCCATTCTCAATGCCAATGCTCAAATGAACATCAACATAGCTACAAATACACAAGCCATATCTCAGATCGAGATGCAATTAAGTCAGCCACGTGGGTAGGAGAGAGAGAAAGGAATCTTCCTTAGTCAACCTGTTCCAAATTCTAGAGGTCAAGCCCAAAATTCATATCAAGGACAGGTTCATGTGATTCAAGATGACCAGGTCAACCATGTTAATGTAGTTGTTGCATTAAGATTTGGAAAATAGGTAGACAACCATGTTGTCATGCCTGATCATGTTGTTAAGATTCAGAAGGACTCACCTTTTGACTCGACTACACTTGTCTAATTCCACTTAGGGCAGTCTAAGGAGTCTAAGAATTCTTATGGACCAAGTAAACATGTTGGGCCTTCTAATGAATCATCTCTTGAGTCCATACAGAAACCCATCACCCAATTTCCTACTTGGCTCAAAAACAAAAGGAATCTACACAAATGAAAAAGATATTAGAGGTGTTTAGACAAGTTAAGGTAAATATTCTTCTCTTAGATGCAATTTAACAAGTCCCTATATATGCAAAATACCTTAAAGACCTGTGCACCCAAAAGAGAATAACTAATGTGCCTAAGAAAGCTTTTCTAGCAGTCAATGTTAGCTCTATCTTGACAAATCAATTACCTATGAAATATAAGGACCCTGGAAGTTCCACAATCTCATGTACCATAGGTAATACTAAAATTAATAAGACTTTGTTAGATCTAGAAGCAAGAGTCAACCTATTTCCATACTCAGTGTATGAGCAATTAGGGTTAGGCAAGCTAAAACCAACTAGAGTAACATTGCAGTTAGCTGATAGATCAATTAAGATGACAAAAAGAATGGTTGAAGATATTTTGATCAAGGTTAGTGACTTTGTATATCCTGTAGATTTTATGATCTTAGAAACTCAATCTTCGACCAACCTTAATTAAAGGCCAAATTCTAGTTATCCTAGATCGACCATTCTTAGTTACAATTAATGCTTTAATCAATTGTTGAAATGGTTCAATGAGACTAAATTATGGAGATTTGGTAGTCACACTTAACATTTTTAATTTAGATAAGCTATTAACCAATGAACCAGATGAGACATTTGAGATTAACATGATTGAAGATTTCTCAGAAGAAGAAGACCTGATAGATGATAACAATGAATTTGATCTAGACTACTTTGACCAAAGTTTTGAGGAGATTTTCGAAGATGAATTATTGTTTGTAGAGGAAGCTAAGAAGTTAACCCAATGTAGGACCAATAGTCACTACAAGAAAATAGCCTTTTATTGACGGCCTTGGCTATTAGTAAAAGTACATAAAATAGTCAGTATAGATATAGTGACGATCACTTGACGGTTGACTGACCGTCGGCTAAAGCCCCATCACTAAATGGTATTGTGATGCTTTTTTGTGACCGTTAATAAAAGTTATTTATTGTGACGCTTTTTTTTTGTCACTATATATGTTTAATTTATTGACAATTACTATTGTAACTATCCTAAAAAAGTGACTTTACCGACAGCTAGAGAGATATAAATGTTACTAAAGATCAAAATTTACTAACACTTTTTTATTTCTTTTATCACTACTAATATGTTATAGTGACGGTTAACTATATAAACTATCACTATATTAATTGTTTACTGACACCATTCAATTTCTCATGTTAGTACATATATACTGTAACGACGATTAACCACGCGCTCTGTTAGTATATTAATCGTTCATTGACATTTTTTTGTTTGTAACATCAGTAATTACATATTATACTAATAGCAAAATAAATAATTATATCGAATGGTTCCAATAACAAATGTTAATTGAGATCTATTTGCATTACATAATTTGTCTCAAATATACATCACATAAATTAACGTAAATATAAATACCAATCATTTACAAATACATGTTTGATACAAAAGTTTTTTTTTAAGTTGAAAAGTAAAATTCTACAAATGTTTTATCAAAGAGATCCTTTTGGCTTCTTTCTCATACTTGAGTACCTTGTCCATGTAGTACTTCAACTTGTTCATTCCATCCCTCGCGAACAAGTGTTGGACGTACAACACCTTGATGTCCTCCATCAACTTGAACTCTAGCATGCCATGATGGTAGGGACCAATCGAGATGATCTCATTCCTGAAACCAAGATCATCAACACCTAGTCCAGTAGATTTTGCTTCTGCTTCAAGGGCATCCAAGTTCAACTCTTTCCTTTTCCTCAGTGACTTCTTTTTCTTTGGCTTCTTAAATTGGAGCATTTCTTCATATGTGTAATAATCCAATGTGATCTTTCCAAGAGATCTCAGGTCTTTAAAGTTCTTGCTAAGAGTACCACACTGTAACCTTTTCCACGGCTTGTAGCATATGAAAATTTACATTAGAAGCAGTTCTTTTGCAAAATGACGCTTGGTTTGTATGAAATCATAGATATGGATAACAAAATGAAGTCCATATGCCAACACAGCTTGTAGACGTTTTTAAAAAAACAAAGGTCAAGATAGTAGAGATGGAAAACTACTTCCAATGCTAAACTCAACATTTGTAAGAAAATAATGGTATGAACAATAGACAAAAAATGAAGCCAATAAACTTTCATAACTTAAAACTAGGTTATATTCTAATATACATTAAAAGAGAAAAAGTGAAAAACACATCTTCAAGCTATCTTTCTTCATTACCAATAAAATGCTCACCTACATCCAATGTAACTCCTTGTAAACAATGTGAAGAAAAAAAATTACAATGAGAGGATATGAATATTTTCCAATAAGATGTCTAAATCAAAAGTTGAAAAGCCTCATCGTCTATTGCATCATCATATTGTGGAAGTATCATCTTCGTGGAACCTGTCTCATTGTTTTTGTAAAGAACGCCACCTCTACAAGAAAGAAAGAATAAGGACAGTTCACTAAATCACGGAAACATCAGGAAAAAGGGCTTAATATAAAATCTTACTTATCCCCGTAAATTCTAGGTTTCCTCTTTGTAGCTTTGTAGGCTTCAACTCGCAGTTCCTGTTCTCAAATTTCCACATTTTCAAGCATATCAATCTCTGGGTCATGATTAATAATTGGTATTTTTCATAACCATCAAAGTGCAAGAAATTATCCAAATTATGTATCTTTACTTACCTTCATTAATATCACCATCTGCAACTATGTTTTGGTCTTTAAGAGTCAAGACATCTGCTCCTCCCTCAAGAACTTTATCAAGCCCATGAAGTATTTTTACTCTAGCAAGATCCTCTGAGTAAGGACACATATACTAGAATTAGAGGTGAATTGCAATTTAGGAAAGAATAGAAACAGAAAAAAACACATGCATGATGTAGAGAAATCACATAATCAACTTGTCATTAAAGCTCTTTTAAAAACATTAGAATAACTTACATCCAAAGCGTCCATGTAACACCTGTAAAATTCATTTTGAAATTATTTACATTTTGTGAATTTATTCCTGGATGGGTGTTACTATTCTGAGGCCCGTTGTGTGGATTTGTGCTTTTGGGCTTGGATCTTATAGGCCGGCTTCTATTTACATGTCCCTGTATGTGGTTGACACTGTACATTGTGGCACTGTGCATGTGGGGCCAAGGTGTGGGGTCTGTGTGGGGCCCACGCTATAGGCCGGTTGCTATGGCTGGTGGTTGGGCGGAGTGGCCGGTGTGCTCTTGTGGGGTGCCGATGGCTGAGACGTGCAGGTGAGCATGCTCCCAACTACTGCGTGCGTAGGCTTTATAAGCCACCCGCACTGCACTCCTCTGTCACTTGTCGCCGTCTTCTCGTTCTTCTTCTTCTTTTTCTCCTCCTCCTCGGGCGTGCGTCTCTTCTTCCCCACCTTCCCTCCCCTTCCTCCCCACTCCTCCTTCTCCTCCCCCTTCTCCTTCCACCCGTCCTCCCCTGCCTTCTGTTCCCCTATTTCGCACACCCACACACTCACAGAGAGAGAGAGAGAGAGAGAGAGAGAGAGAGGGAGAAAAGTAGAGACACGATGTTGGCTTGTGGCGGTCTCGGAAGCTCCAGACTTGTGTCCCTGAGGTTGAGAAAGCCCTGTGGGCATTGTGGTTGACAGAGTTGGCTGGAGGATCGTCGGGGTTCGTTTTAGGTACGTATCCCCAATTTAATGTGTAGAAATCATGTAAAATGGTAGAAATGCGTAGGATGCATGTAATCTAGGCTAAATTTAATGTTTTAGAATTTTTGGGAATTTATTGTAGTTTTTATGGACATTTATGCTGGTGGTTGAGTTTTGGGTCATTTTGACCCTTATGCCTTTGCGATTTTGTATCTTGATGCATGGTGAATGGATTTCAGTTTTGCTTGTTGAGTTTTGGA